>LR750905.1:199876-260155 GCA_902729485.2 Mus minutoides | reverse complement strand
GTGAGATCATTTCCATAAACTGTTGTTCAGACAAGAAGAGAATTATAATGTGTCTTTCTGCATATTTATCGGTATTATTCAGACCAAATGTATAGGTTGCACATGAGGACAACCAGATTCAGGTCAGAGATACAGCCAAACTTACTACTCTTGTGACTGTAGTCAATGACCAGTGCTTTGCTTGATTTTGAGCCTCAAAAAAAAAAAAAAAAAAAACCATCTATTCTCCTCCTATTTCTCTGTACAGTAAGTAATTCTTTGTTCATAATGCTATTATTTTCTTTTTCACATCTCTATAAATTCTTCTGGTCACCACCACATCACAATCTCAATGAATACCTCTCTGTGTTTGAGCCTACTTATGAAGATTTGAGTAGCAATTCATACAATCATAAATTTCGTCAGCATGGTCATAATAAAAATCTATTAAAGTCTAGTATATGCTTATTATGTTACATGTATTGTTACTAAAGTTTCAAACATCCAAAATATTTTAATAGTGTTCTAAATTTCAAAGGGAATCTAAAGTTACAATGTTCTAAACTTTGATCTCAAGTCTAAACTGACCTTAACCTTTAGTTAATAACTTTTTAATTTTTCCTACTTTAGGTCTAATGGTTAGGTTAGTATATTTATAAGATTGTTAGCATTATTTTTAAACATTAACATAATCAGCTAAAATATTTACATTATACTTGGGAAAGTGACATTTGGAATTGACATATCTATTACTGGACTAAGATAAGCTTCCTGTTTTCATACCTGAAAAAAAAAAATGAGTGCTTGAACAAAAGTTATTGCTGAAATTATCCAATTAAGAAAGGGAAGGTGTTTGGAAATTAGTAGAGGAATCAATATACTTTTCAAAGCCCTTCAGAGTTTCCTTGGGTTGTATAGTCTAGTGTTAATTTAAATGACAGTGGGGTGAAATGGAAGATTCCATTTCTTGATCCACAGTGCACTGGGAAAACATCGAGCCACTCTTTACTTTAAGATATTAAGAGCTATGAATCCAACAAGAACTAACAGTTTTATGAACATGGGAAGCTTTACCATCTGTTTTGCTTTCTACCCAGGTGCTTATTGCCTGTGCAGAAGTCTTTGCATCCAGAAAATCCACCAGTTTTGTAGCACTCTGAAAAAACTCCTTGTTGCTATGGAGATACGTTTCCTTCACAATGAATCCTTCTTGAAGGTAGAGGGCAGTGGCAAGATTAAATGTAAATTCCTGCTTCTTCTTTGAGATGGCTGAAAAAAGTGACTTCAGCACAGAAAATTTCTCTCCTACAAAATAATTATAGCATATACTCACATATTGAGCAACACATAAACAATAGCTTTTTGGCTTGAAATGTGTTCTAATTTTTATCACCAATTTCTCATGCTGAGACAATAGCTAACCAGGGAAAGTCACTATAAAGATTTTGGACACTTGCCTCTTATCGAATATGGATTTTGCAGAAAAATCGATGCTTATATTGAAAAAAAAGTGACCATGAAAATTTAATTTTTTCAGGAACAAAATTATGAATTTATGCACACTGAAGGAAAGCCCCACTTTCAAATGACATTTCAATCATTTCATAGCAGGAAATTTCCATTTAAGACTCTTCTTTGCAAAGAAAACACTAAAGGGTATTGGTGGAGGTATGACACCAATGAACAGTTTTCAATAGTATTTTTCTTTCAGCTTCAAGAAAACATTGTCCTTTGCTGAAGAACTGCATCTGTTCAGGTTTCAAGGTTTACAAGATAAGCCCTATAATCATCTCTAGATTTATATAAAAATATGAAGTGCCTGTTTGTTCAAATTCAGAAATTTATGTATTTTGGCTATATTTAGGAACAGTAAAAGTCTTTAACACATTCCAACTATAGCTACGAGGTAGAGTCAATTTAAGTCATTACCACCAGCTGATTATGGGGTAGTGGTTCTTAGCACTGTGCATGGCTCTAAGAATTTTCTACTTTAATGGTTCCTTCCATATATACAATTGGAAGTATACAATAGTCATTTTCAAATGTTACAAGCATTTTATGTACTTCTTACTTAATCCTAGAACTGAGTCGTCAAGCCAGAAACAGTTTCAGATAGCCGGTTATTTCTAGGCTTCATTACATTTTCAGAAAATCAGAATAACAGCAACAACAACAACAAATCTGAAATGCCAGTTCTATAACTTTAAACTTGATAATATTTTATTAATATCCATTAACCAAAACAAATATCACTCTCCATTAAAAGATACTCATTGAATAGAGTTATTGAGAGAGCTGAGAAGATGGTTCACTCTGTCAAGTGCCTGCTGGACAAGAGAAAGGACTTAAGTCCAATCACCACATAAAAGCCAGGGAGAGCATTTCATGCCTGCAATCCCAGCACTGGGTAGATAGGTAGATAGGGGACAGACCAGTGACTGGGGTTTGCTGACCATCCAATGTATCCAAATTGGTGAGAGAACATTTGTTAAATAAGGTTGACTGCACCAGAGTAAGTCAACTCACATAGAGCTTTGACCTCAAAAGCATAGGCACAACCATGTAAAAACAGTGAGGAATACACACACACACACACACACACACACACACACACACACAACACACACACACACACACACACAAATATAAGTACTACTAAAAATTTCTTTGTAAGGGAGATAAAGCATGAGAGTGTACGCAGACTTTAATTATAAAACTAAAAAATGCACTCTTTGCATAATTAATGGATCTAACACAGGGGAGCTGCCGCCTCATGCTTTGCATCTTGCTCATCTGGCAGCAAGCTATGCTTTGGTCCCTGACACCTCCCTGGTCTGGAGTTCTTGAATGTGCACCATCCACACATCTATATAGAAAGGTACACAAGAGCTATTGCATTATTCTTTGAAACTTTGGATTTTCTTTCTTTCTTTCTTTCTTTCTTTCTTTCTTTCTTTCTTTCTTTCTTTCTTCCTTCCTTCCTTCCTTCCTTCCTTTCTTTCTTCTTTCTTTTTTAGATATTTTCTTCACTTACATTTCAAATGCTATTCCCTTTCCTAGTTTCCTCTCCGAAAGTCCCCTATATCCTCCCCCCAGTCCTGTTCCCCAACACACCCACTCCCGCTTCCTGGTCCTGGCATTCCCCTGTACTGGGGCATATGATGTTCACAAGACCAAGGACCTCTCCTCCCACTGATGGCTTACTAGGCCATCCTCTGCTACAAAAGCAACTAGAGACACAAGCTCTGGGAGGTACTGGTTAGTTCATATTGTTGTTCCTCCTATAGGGTTGCAGACCCCTTTAGCTCCTGGGTACTTTCTCTAGGGAAACTTTGGATTTTCTACCCACTGGTACAGACAAAGACATGCAAAATGTTAAATATAAAGATGCCTTTTATAAGATTAGATGGGAGGACCTCCAGGATTCCTGACAACCTTCAGTTTATTTATACAAAGAGATGGTGAAAGTTAAACTATTTTGCTTAGTTATGCAAGGATTCTGGATTCTTTTATCCATTGCTGTCTGGAGATATAATGGCAAATTTCAGCAGCTGGATGGCTACAGAGAGGACTTTCCAAGTAAAAACACAACATCTTATGCAAAAGAATTAATGATAAAGACAAAGTAAAAGAATTCTAAAGTAATTTTCAGACATTTATAATTTATGGACACCTTTAAAGAATGGTGGGAAAAACAGAGAGGAAGAGAAAAATAGCTGTACATCAGTTGTGTGAGCAAATAGAATAATGTCATATACTTAAAGTCTAAGACCTGTGACAAACAGCTGACCTTTGATAAATTACTGAGCACCTAAATCAATGGAAAACTATCACCAACTATTGCACAATTAAAGGAGACTATAAAATTATTGGCCTTATAAACTTGATTATATTTACAGGTCAATGACCTCATTTAACACAGATCAAAGAGAATGCATATGCATGACTGCTAATCAGCAGTGAGAAAAACATTTGGTTTCTTAAAATAGAACCTCAGAACCCAGATGATAGGGTGAATCAGTTGGATTGTACCAGCCCTCTAGAAGTTCTAATTCTATTTCAGCACTGCTTTGTAGCTGTCTTTGGCTACTTTGTGGGTTCTTCTTTCTTCTACCCTTTTCTCTTTCAAACCCTATCACTAGATAGGAGAGATAAAAATAGAGATGAAAGGAGCCATGTTATCTCTAGACTAATTCCTGCTCTTGGGGGCATTAAATTACTTGTTAAAGTTTCCTCTTCCTGTCAGGATATCTATTTTTTTTCTTCTTCTTGCTTATTCTTTGTTCATAATTAATTAACAAACTGTGCCCAACAGCCACCAACAGTAACCAACCAACAACCAACAACAACCTTACACCCACAACCACACCACCACCTTGCCTCTCGGGACCCTAGCATTTATACCCTCTGAAAAATCCCCAGAGTTCCAAATGTCACACACAATCACAGAAACTGTCTGCAGCTGGCAAAACCATCACCCAGCTAGAGCATTAGTTAAATTATAGTCAGCTGCTCAGACAATCTGAACCAGTCACATAAGCCACATCTGGAACTAAAATGAAAACATATTCCTATAATATTTCTGTATTTTTTCAAAGAAACCAAAACTCCAAAATTGCCACTATACTAGCTCTCTTCTCCTAATGTCAAAAACCCAAATGTCAGGTATGTATGCATGTGAACCAAAGAGTAGACCTAGGAGCTGAGGAAGTACCTAGGTCTATGAGTCCCTTGCCACTGAATCATGAGGTCCTGATTTGATCCCAAAATTAAACATGAAAGAGAGAGAACGAGAGAGAGAGAGAGAGAGAGAGAGAGAGAGAGAGAGAGAGAGAGAGAGAGAGAGAAATGAAAGAAAGAAGGGAGGGAGGGAGGGAAGAAAATAAATGCTAGGCACCTTGACACATAGTTATGATCTTAGCACAGTAGAGACAAAAACAAATGAATCCTTGGGACTCACTATTCAGACATCATAGTACCAAATTCCTTGCCAGTCATAGACTATATCAAAATGGGTGTGTGTAAGAGACTGAAGAGATGTTCAGCAGTTAAGAGCTCATACTACTCAACCAGATGACTGTAGTTCAGTTCTCAGCATCCATGTTAGGGACTCACAATATCTGTTGTTACCCCAGAAACATGTGGTCCAAAACCACCGTCCTCCACAGGCGCCTGCACTCAAGTGTACACACACATGTACATACCCACACACCCCCACACACACACACACATGTGCGCACACAGGTACATGGTACCACACATTCACTGTTTTAAATAATAAAATTAAATTATTTAAAAATTTAATTCTTGAAGAACAGCACTGTCTTCTGGCCTCCAAATGCTCATAATATTCTTACACGCGCACTCACATACACATGTACACACGTGTGCATTCATGCACACATACATATACATACACTCACACACATGTAAAGAGACTGAATATTATAGATTGTTTCAGTCAAATGATCCACACAAATCCCCTAATCCAAACCTCATATCTTACAGTAAAGAATATGAGATTCATAGAGGTGAGAAAAATTGAAAAGTAACATGACTTGGGCAAAGTTACAAAGTTGTAAGTATTTTCTTCAGAGATAGGGTCAAAATTCATTTCAAGTATTCTTTTATTTACTTGTAGTGCTGGGAATGAAATCCAGTGCATTAAGCATGCTGGGCAGGCAGTCTAATATTGAGCTGTCCCCACCCTTAGATTTTCCTTTATGCTTCACTGAGTTAATAGAACTATTTCCAGTGCGGCCTTTAACTAATCAATAGCCTTTTTCTAGTGGCATTTTCAGATGTTCAGCACAATGAAGAAGGTAAGTATTTGGCATACACTTTGATGCTTGGGTAATGTAAAGGAGTGAACACCTTGGGAGTCTCAGTTGTGCGAGGATGATAGCAGTTGTATCTATCTTTCAAGGCCCACAGAATAAACCAGGCATTAATAAGGAACAATACAGTAAGAATCACACATTGGTGGCAGGATAGAAAAAATAAGACAGAAGATTCAACAGATAGCACAGTTTGAAAATCAGTGATGGTGGAGGTAGGACTAGAAAGAAGGCTCAGTGATTAAAAACATTTGCTAATCTTCCTTAGAACTTGAGTTCTCTTCCCAGTGAACATTGGGTACTTCACAATAATGTATAACTTCATCTCATCTCTGGGGATTTGATAATCCTCTTCTACTGTCTGCAGGTTCTTAATATATAATGGGTTTAATATATATATATATATATATATATATATATATATATATATATATATAGAGAGAGAGAGAGAGAGAGAGAGAGGGCTGACAGGAGGACCAACACTGAAGTAAGTCAGTGAGATTCATCTCAAGAATTAACTCTAAGAAGATACTGAAATAAGCCATCATCAAAATATATTATGTTCTAACACAATATCTTTTTTAAAAAGTAAAAATGGGGTCTGATGAGATGGCTCAATAAAATGTTTGCTGTATAAACCTGAGGACCTGATCTTCTTTTAGTTCTTTTTCTCTTATGTTCCACCTTCTCTTTCACTATTTTGCCTTTTAACTTTCTTTTCCCTTTAGTACTTACTATCTTTTTGTTATCTTTCTGTCACTTAGAAAGTGAACTGCAGAAATGCTTGCTAATTTCTGCCCACAGTTTTGCTATCCATGTATACTCTCACAAGGAAAGTACAAAAATGTCCTTGTAAGATTTATTTCATCAATTTAGGAAACATAACTGGCCACAGTATTCAGCTCCCGTTGCTTTGTTTTTCTCATCTGTCCACCAGGGGTGTATGTATCTTATAGAGTGACTATAGACATTAAATCGGATGGCTTGCACATGTACAGAGGTGTTGGATAGACTATGTCCATGTTTGGTAATACCACATTATTAATACTGTGATTTTTACCTTATTATCTCACCATTCTTAAGATATTTATGCTCCCATCTAAGATGTATCCATCTGGGAATTTAATTTCAGAGGCTTATTTCGATAGCTCATCATAGAATCAGCTTTGCATACATTCATAAACAATAGATTACTTTTCAAAGCAGAACCATGAGATGTAATGTGCCTGGGAGTAGAGTGTTGGGACTTGCTGGAATTAATCAAGATGACTACAGTAGCTTCATTACACATTACTCACAAAGGAAAAGTCATTAAGCTTATTAGCTCAAACTTCATTTAATTTAAAATGGAGCAACTTATGCCTTGCCAGTACTTTCAGGAAAACAAATTCCTAAATGCAGATAAACCATGCTAAGGAAAATATCCTGTAATTAATTGTGGTTCTGATATCTAAACTCTCAAATCAAAAATGTAGATGTCTCTTCTGACATTCAGGGTATACTCTGTGATAGGAATATAAAGGCTTAAAACTCAGACCACTATGAAGGAAGTGTATAAGCTGTATAACCAAGGAGATGTTTCTAATGGGATGTCAGTTTGCCCACACAGGACATAAGGAGATTCCAAAAACACAACCCACATTCACAAGCTTTCTATGTATTATAAGAGCTCCTTTTTCCTGATTTGTCAAACTAATAAGCTTATGAGTTACATGTTAAGTGTTCTGTAGCCTCTTAATAAAGTATTACAATACTTTTCTGAGGGAAGTTGAGAAACAGCTACTGAAGAAAGGTTTTCTAATTAATGTCTTTCCACAAGAATAAATAAAATGCAATGTTAAATTATATTTTGAATCAGTTCCATGGTATTAAAAATCAGTACATGGAAATACACAAACAGTTCAGAGAAAAATACACAGACATATAGAGAATTTTATTTCTGTATAAGCCTTAATTTCATAATAAAGTATTTTTGCTACATGTTTTAAGAAAAATAATTATAAGTGAATAAAATACATACATTATAATTATCTCTTTGGTTATAATTTGGTACTGTCTCTGTTGATTTTCACTTCTTAAAGTTCTATGAGCTGAACTTCTCCCTGATATCCAAAAACTAAAGTGATTGAATCTACTGAGAGTTACAGGTAAGATGCTCACCTGCTGGGGTTTCCTGCATCCTTAAAGTTTTCAGGATCTGCTGTTGTGCTTTTCCTTTTGCACCTAGTTGGACCATTCCAAGAAGCATAGTGGTTCCAAGAGGGGAAAATATAATGTTGTTCTTGTGGGATAAAGAAATCGCTTTATAAAGATCCACTGCAAATTCAGCAAATTTTTGGTCAGTCGCTCTTGAAGTTTGACTTCCAGAAAAAAATAGTAGAAAACTCCACAATATGGTCTTATTCATCTTGCCTTCTGTATACTAATTTAAAACATATCAGTTTTTAAAACAAAATTTAACATAGTAAGCTTAGCAGTAGAGCTCTCATCTATTTGACTATTGTACATATATATATATATATATATATATATACACACACACACACACATATATACACACATATATACGCACACACATACACACAGAGAGAGAATATTCTATATAAAATACTACCGCAGGGAGAATCTATTTAGTGGCATCTTGCTGAATAAGTATTATATAATAAGAGAAGGCCACATGTTACTGGTAATAAGATCCTTCAAAATCTAGCACAGTCTATACCTTGATGTTCCTAAAACCAATGCTAAAGCTCTACTCTCAGCTCATGGTCAGACAAGAACATGTCTAACTTGCTTTATGATTCTTTCTCTCTCTTTTCTCTTGACTTATTTATTGGCACAGCTGTGACTCTGACTCAAGGGAAACTTGTGTTCCAGTTACTTCAAAATGTTTATAGAGCAAGAGCAGCTGAACAATCAAGCCAGTGCAGTCTAAGTCAGTGGACAGTCTAGTTACCCCAACAATAGCTCTTCTATAATCTCTGAATCTAAGAGCAAAATGTCCCAACTCTCACTACATGACTTTCTAAAGAAAAATAAATAAATACGGAAAGGAAACAAAATGATAGTCAAATATAAATGGTAAAATAAAAACAAAGAATAAAATTGCCAAAGCTTTGTCGAAACAATTAACAACTGTGCGGAAAACAGCGATAGAAATTCATCAGAGACAAAGTTTGGAGCTACAAAGAAAGGACGGACCATCCAAAGACTACCCCACCTGGGGATCCATCCTATAATCAGCCACCAAAGCCAGAAACTATTGCCAGCAAGATTTTGCTGAAAGGACCCTGATATAGCTATCTTGAGAGAGGCTATGTCAGTGCCTGGCAAATACAGAAGTAGATGCTCACAGTCATCTATAGGATGGAACACAGGGCTCCCAATGGAGGAGCTAGAGAAAGTACCCAAGGTACTGAAGGGGTCTGCAACCCTATAGGTGGAACAACAATATGAACTAACCAGTACCCCCAGAACTCATGTCTCTAGCTGCATATGTAGCAGAAGATGGCCTAGTTGGCCATTATTGGGATGAGAGGCCCCTTGGTCTTGCAAACTTTATATGCCCCAGTACAGAGGAATGCCAAGGCCAAGAAGTGGGAGTGGGTGGGTAGTGAAGTAGGGCATGGGGAGGGTATAGGGTACTTTTGGGATAGCATTTGAAATGTAAATAAAGAAAATATCTAATAATAATAAAAAAAAGAAATCCATCACCATTCACCAAGGCTGCCCAGTTATCAATTGGTCACTAAGGCAATTACAAGAAAGTCACCTATCTTATTAGGCCTTCAATGAAAACAGTTTTGAATGTTTCATAGTATAGTAATGTTTATCACCCATAATTTTCAGTAATGCTAATTCTACTTTATAATAATAACTATCAATTAGCTGCTAGGAAGTGACCTTTCAATTGAAACAAAACTTGAAGCCTTTACAATAGTAATGTTAGCCTTGAAGATCTGAAATATTGCTTTGCTATAGTTATATGGTAAGAGTTACTAAGAAGCATTGGTAGGTATAAAGATAAAGGATAATCAAATAGCCTTGAAAAGTAACCTACATGATATTATTTTGATATTTCAGATTTTTAATTTAAGTAGAAAAACTCTATTTGAATAAGCAGATTATTTTTAAAAAGGTAATAAATCTCAAAATATAATACAAAGCACCTAGTAGAAAATAATACATTGATAAGACATGAATAAGGATGTAAACTGTCACATAAGTGCTTTTTAAGGATTAAATCAATATACTAGGATGTAAAAGTACAAAAGTAAAAAGCAATTTGTGAGAGATGTTTTACACATAAGTGATTGTCTATATACCACACTCTGATACGTATACATACATTAACACATATATAATAGATAGATAGATAGTTAGATAGATAGATAGATAGATAGATAGATATTGGCTTTGAGTATATATACTCTTTTATGAATGTATATGCATATATATTCAATTTCTCAAAATATTCCTGACCTATGTAAGTTATTACAAAGTTATCACTGTTTTTCAAATAAGTTGGAACTTATTATATATCTTTATGTATTTGGCCAACAATTGGATGACAAATATTATTGGGAATTACATAACTCTCCCTGATAATAGAGTCTTGGTCTTACAATAATACTGGTACTGATTCTTTTCATAATTAAAATGTACATCTGTAATCAGAAATTTCTACCATAAATTGCCCAGACGCTTAATAAGTTATAGTATCAAACAAATAACTGGTTTTAAATAATATCTTAATTTTATTTCAATAATATCTTACCAGAAAGTACAAAGAACTGAGAGATAAACAACACAGTGTATAGTTCTGTAAGAATTTGACCTTTCTACAATAAGTAATTTTAAGAAGAATGAAAGTAATGTTTTATTTTGAAACAAGAAACATCAAATTATTCTTACATCAAAGTTAATCAATGTGCCAGTTCTATGTTTCAATAAACAAAATAAATATTACTAAATATCTATTTTTACTTTTATGGAACTTACCCAAAATTGACTTCTGATTATTTACTTGAATGCTGTGATTAAAATGTGCTTACTAGAAAACCCTCTTATATGAAGCAGCTTATTGGTGAAGGCCAACTATATTTATCTTAAACACTGAATGATTAATTATTCCACAAGCATAGCAGGTGTGCACTATGCTGCCATGTGATCAAGTTAATGATAAATGATGAAATGTAAGTGAAAAGAAAATCAGTGAGACAAATGTTAAGAATTATTATTATTATTTCATCTATTGTTTCATTTCCTTTAAAAGTATAAATGACTGGAAAATATGACAGACGTAATAAATGTGCTGAACTCTAATAGTACTTGAAGTCAGATTAAAATTCAACCCATCATAAATGCTTCAAAGTGCTTAGGAGGAGAACAGCTGAATCAAAGCCACTCTACAACTGCCATAATTCATCACCTTGTACTTTGCAAACATCAGAGGCATTTCCTGTGTCTCTGAGTCCCATTCTAATAATTGGAAAAAGAATAGATGTTGAAAATATATATTTATATTTTTACAAGAGAACCAGACTTTGATTATTGATTTGCCAAATTATATGTGTAAAGGAAACACTATTAATCCCAGGTAACGTGAAAGTTACATTGAGGTAACTTACATGCAATTTTAACATTCTACATAACTTTCTCTACAAACCACCCATCAATAAAAAGTAGATGCATAATTCAATGGGTTTTATCTCATTTTAGTAGTTCAATTCAATCATCTCACTGGCAGGAAGGTATTGAGCACATATATCATCCATATGGCCTCTGAGAAATGGAAAATTTAGTGTAGTTTCTTTGAAGCAAACGTGACTATTGATCACCAAATTTAATAGTATTTCTGTTAACCACATGAGAAGGAAATAAAATTATTCATATGCACCTTAAAATGAGTTCCTTAAAGGAATATATCATCTAAAATATTTATCTCAGACTTGAACCTTATACATATTTTCAGTGGCATGGCCCAGTGACAGACCTGAATTATTAGGACCATGGGACGTGAACGTCTCCTACCTCACTTAGTTTTACTTGTTTTAAATTATAGATTAAATCTAGACTGCATTTTCCACTAACAAATATCTCGCCCACTGACCTATGTCTTAGTCCACTAACCAGGATTGTTTTTATTATAGTGGCATTCCCAAATGTTTCTTTTTTAAAAATCTTAGAGTTTCCTTCAGCATTATGTTTTCTATACTTTTCTATTATTTTTCTATACTTTATTATGCCATAATTATTTCCAAACTGGATTTGTTCAATACATGAAGACTATCTTTCAAATTGTTTTACACGTATATCACAGATAAGAATGCCTAAGACTAGAATTCAGTGCTCTGCACCCATGTAGCAGCACCAGCAGCCATATGTCACTATCTCTCTTAGCTACCACCTTATTGTGTCTGCACATTACTCAGATCATAACATGACTTATCCAAGAATCAGTGAGTACTTTTCCTTCCTTGTAAATGTGTAGACAGCCACTCTGTCTTATTTAGACCATTCAATGTGATTTTTCTGTAGGGATCTTAAATTAGAACAGTTCAAACAAAAACATGCATTGTCCACTTTCTTCTGGAGTAAATAAATAAATAAAATAACCATACACTTTTGTTTCCAATTTTATAGAGGTTTAGTAGCCAACAAATTATTATTGCCCATAAAATATTACTGAACACCATCTAAATACTTTCACAAAGCTGTTCTTTTTACAAATATATTTTGCCCTAAAGAGTCAAAGGAAAAATGAGACCTTAAATACTTGTGTATAAATTTTAGTACCGTCAGTATCAAGGAGTTAATTATATAACCTCATGCCTTTTCTTAGTATTTCATCATTTATTTTTTCAAATGAAAATATACTTAATTCTAAACTTTAAAAAAGAGAGATTGTTCTCATCAATAAAGTATTTAAAAGTTAATTTTTCCACAGAGCTTAATCTTGAGCACAGATTAAGCTCTCATTCTGTTAATACAGTACATATTTTTTGAGTGATAAGAATATATTCTAAAATGAAAAAGTATGTTACATTATAGGTGAAATAGATGTACATATCACAAACAACTATTAAAATCATAACACATTTTAATGTGGCAAGTTCCTTTCTCTGTAGAAAAATGGTTTTTAAATAGTTGCATCTAAATATTAATTTCAGCCACAGGTTATAATTCTTCAGTCTATTAGCATTTGACAGGAAAGACCCAGCTACTTGTTTAGCACAATTAGATGCTGTAGAGTATGAACGAATAAGATGTAAGAGTAAGATATAATAGTGAAGTGTCACTTTTCTGCCCCTTTGTGTGTTTTTTGCCAAATCATTGGGAGTAGTTACAATAAAAAGAGACTTTCAGAGCTTTGAAGCATCCATTGAGTTCATCAAATGTACTTTGAGACTGCTCTTCATAATTCTTTTTACAAAGTTGAGCTTGAAGTACATGAGAGATAGAATTATAGTTCTATAAAGCATCTATCCAGTGCTCTGCCAACATAACATCTACACAGAGAAAGTCACTCTATATGGAACGGGCTGTATTATAGCAATTTCTTCAAAAAGAGTTCATATAAAGGGTTAAACCATCCTTGTGGTCAATGGGAGAGGAGGAATGGGATGAGGAACTGTCAGAGAGCAGAACCAAAGGGAGATAATGACTGGACTATAAAAAAAAAAAAAAGAGTAAAGATATTAACAAGAATAAAAGATGTGCCTATTGAATTTCTAAATTATACCTGAAAAATAATTGCTCATAAATCTCAGCCTAATTAGCCAGTATATTATTTGTGAATGTACTTGAGAAAGCTGATGGCAAGATGCATTTTTACTGTATACATGTAAATTGTGTGGCCTCTCTGTTCTATAACTGGACTGTGAATGGATGGATGGATGGATGGATGGACTCATGAGTGGAGAGAAAAATGTATGTGGAGAAAGGGGCTGTCACTCAGATTTAGTACCTTTATTATATATCGTTTACATCTGAATAGTCCTTTGCATTTCTGGGAACAAACATGTTTCTGATTTCAGTTTACTGTACTATCATCAACCTATGGCTCGTAAATCACTGTTCTGAGCTTGAAATGATGGATTATGCAATCAGGCATTCCATTCAGTGTACTTTGTTTCTGTTTGAACATCTAAAAGAATCCTTTATATCAAAGCAATATTTTAATATTTAAAATTTCACATTGAAATCTTTTCAAATTTACCAAAATGTGCCTAGATAGTGCAAAGTCCTACTACCTCCATGTCCCCCTTTTCAATTTCTCAAATAGTTACTATTTACTACACTTGTATCCATCTATATCCTTGATCAATATAAAAGACAGATAAATAGGCTGACTAATGGACAGACAGACAGACAATAAATCAATGCTAGACATACGTACGTGCATGCATACAGAGATGTGTGTATGTGCTTTGTGTAAACATATAATATTTTTTATCATTTGAGGGTATGTTGCAGCTTTGTATTACATAGAAAGATTTCACTGCATATGATATATTTTCTGTAAAGAATATGTTCCACCTCAACACACACACACATGCACACATACCTCCTGTATCTTTGCCATATATAATTGCAATTCAATGAGAAGGCAAAGCCATATACATATGAGTTATAATATCTGACTCACTACTTACATAAACACAGTTAGAAGATAATTCTCTCCTGAGTAAACCTTTATACTCTACCCATTCCTGAACCAAAATGTTTGCTCTAAAGATGCTTGCAAATCTATTATTAAAGCTCATATCATTAAATATATTCTTTGAAGTAGTATAAGGAGCCAGGAGTTGCAAATATCTTGCACATAGATGGAAAAATACTAGAATTGTAATACCAACACCGATATTTTATTACTAGGCAATCTCATAATGGAACAATATGTCACATTTCAACATTAAAATAGACAAATTTTAAAGGAATGCATATGATATTTAAATAGATGGAATGCTTTTGTTGTGGATCAAAATTATACACCACATAGTAGTAATTTACTAACATGTGCTATTGCAAGAGTTTTAAAGTCCAACTATTTTAAAGGCCTCTATAAAATAAACATATACAAATAAACTGAACCCATAGAAATGACATCATTAATTCTGAATGAAGGACATAACAAAAAACAACTCAATAATATTGGCTTCTTGGAAGATAATGTGCATAAAAAAAGTTTGCATAAAAATAATGAGCATAACTCTAAAATGATTACTAAGAAATAGCAATTATTCTGGCTTAACTACTACATATTAGATATGCGTGTTGAAATATTAACCTCACTACATACATATCCATTTGTGCAATAATCACATGTTAATTAAAAATACTTGAAAATGTTTAATGGTTTGTAAATGTTCATAATCCCAATTAGATATGCATTTTAATGTGTATGCCAAAATTTAACATTATACACCATAAATTTGTACAGCTAAAATAAATGTATATTTAAAAAGAATAAGATATTGTGCTATTGTCAATACCTAATTACCAGTATCAGAATTGTTGTGGAAAACCAAATTGTAAAGGGAGGGAGCACTGAAATAGATAATTTTAAATGAAATTTTGTCAATTGGTTAGTCCTTTACATATTTTAATAAATATTTTATTTAAAAAATTATAAATGTTTGACTACAGGAACAATTATAAGAACGACAAGGTGATCACTTTCTTCTGCAATAGACTATACCAATTGGCATCACTCTTCTTTAGACCAATCTTTTTTATGTTCCTTCTTGGATTAAACAAGGCTGGGAAGTATGAACTTGGAGCAAACATGCAGCCTGAAGACAATGGTTCTTGAAGTTCGCACTTAAAGTAACAGAAAGTGGGATCCTGTTTCTTCCCAGCATCCTTTGGAGTGCTCTGTAACAGTAGTGTGTTTGTTGTTTTATCATAATTGCTTCTTGTTTCGCTTTATCTTCATTTCACCATCTGTTTCTTGACACAGTGGCTTGTCTTGTCTTTCACGATAGAGAAGTTCTTTGGGGAATAGGCTTTTCTCATCAAATACAGCTTTCAAAGCTACAAAATGATGAAGAAGATGACATGAAAATTACATTTATTCCATCTCAAAAATATCAACCCAGAATATTTCCTGATTTAAGGAAATGCAGGGACAAAGAGTGGAGCAGACTGAAGGAGAGGCCATCCAGAGATGGCCCCCACTTAGGGATTTATCCCATCTGCAGACACCAAATATAGGCACTATTGCTGATGACAAGAAGCATTTGCTGACAGGAACCTGGTATAGCTGTACCCTGAGAGGCTCTGCCAGAGCCAGACGAATACAGACACAGATGCTTGCAGCCACCCATCAGACTGAGCATGAGGACTCCAATGGAGAATTTAGGACAAGAACTGAAGGAACTAAAGGTGTTTACAACCCCGAAGGAAGAACAACAATATCAATCAGACACCAGAGCTCCCAGGGACTAAACCACCAACCAATGAATACACATGGAGGGACCCATGGCTGCAGCTGCATATGTAGCAGAGGATGGCCTTATCTGGCATCAATGAGAGGGAAGGCCTTTAGTGCTGTGAAGGCTTAATGCCTCAGCATAAGGGAATGGTAGAGTGGTGAAGCAGGAGGGTGGGTGGGGGAGCATCCTCATAGAAGCAGGAAGGAAATGGATGGTATAGGGAGTTTGTGGCAGATAACCCTGGAAAGGGGACAACATTTGAAATGTAAAAAAAAAATAATAATAAATAACCAATATAAAAAGGGAAATTACATTTATTAAGAGACCCAGCTAAATGAAATAGCAGAGAGAAATCTCTCAAGTAGTTCCTTTCTTATTTTCTTTCTTTGTTCAAAAAGTTGATGTTTCTAGATCCAAGAATGTACTGGGTAGATTTTTTCCTAACTTATTGTTTGTTTTATTTAAATTGAAAGCACCATCCCTCATCTCAAACATACACATACACACACACACACACACACACACACACACACACACACACACACACAGCTTGTACAGATGCATGCACACACACATGGCCATGCAAACACAGTTTGTATACATACATAAATACTCACCTCACACATATGTATGCATATACACACATATTGTCACAGCTTGAATTCACACACATATGCACACAGACACACACATACCACCTCCCCATGCACACAGCTTGTATACACACATAAACACGCAGCTTGTACACACACATGCACACATACACACACATATATAGTCTCCCCATGCACACAGCTTATATACACAGCTTGTACACACACACGCACACACACACACACACACACACACACACATGCATACACACATACACACAGTTTGTACTACTCCTTTATGGATATGTTGACAGAGATTGGTGATTTAAAGGTGAGGACTAAATAAGCTGATGTTTTCTGTTCTTGTTTTTTTAATTTACTTAACAGCTATCAAGGGCTTTTTAAAAAGCCCAGAACAAATTATTCTGTATCAAAATAAGACAATTAAAATAATCAACACACAGTTTGACTGTCTGAATGACTAAACACATACATCTGCAATCACATCCTTACAAAACACTCTGATGTGCAGGGATATGTAGCTTCAAAACAGAAAAAAAGAAAAGAAAGAAGCAAATTATTCCTATGGCTGTGATACTGCACAGCAGAAGTGAGAGGAAATTGCACCACATATTCTGGGAAATAATTTTGGCCTCTTTATAACTCTCATTTAACAAATGAGTACTGGAAGTACAGTATACAAATGGTTTGTACTAAGGCTATAGGGCACTAACATGGCTAAGTCTTAGGCTTTTCTTTGAAGTGATTAAAAGCAGAAGTTTCACTCATGCTGATTATGTCATATCATAAACAATAGACTATTGTGCTAACAGAAAACAGGGAAAACAAGTCGAGCATAAGTAAATAAAAAATTTATAAGAGCATGTAAAGATTAAGGTAAAGCTTTACCATTTAATATGGTGTTGAAATACAGATAGAATTTTAGTTACTTATCATGAAGATGGAGATGAAGAAAGATTGACAAAGATGAGCAGAAATGTCATATCGAAAAAAACAAAGGGTTTGCAAGTGCAAAGAAACAAAAGATACTTTCCAGGTGATGGGATATCTCAGTACAATAGAACAGAAATATAAAAGAGAAAACAACGTGGGGTGAGGCTGAAGCTTGGCTGATGAGCTTGTTAAATACCTTGGCAAAGAATACTGAATAAAGCCAAAAGGAATGCTAAACCACTTTATAAAGCAGTACTACTTTGGGCTGGGAGGATGACTCAGTGGATAAAGGTCCTGCTTCACAAACATGGAGACCTGAACTTGGTTCCCCAGAATGTCTGTAAAACCAAATGCAGTGGTGCATGTCTATAATTCTACTGTTCTTATAGTGAAAGGGGAAGTAGAGACAGGTGGAAACAGTTTTGTGTATTCCTTAATAAGGTGAAAGAGGAAAACAACATTGGATCTGTCCTCTGACCTCCACATGCACAACATATGCTTCCTTACACACACATGCACATACACACAGAGAGAGACAGAGAGACAGAGAGAGACAGAGAGAGAGACAGAGACAGAGATAGAGCCAGAGGCAGAAACAGAAGTTGGGACATAAATGTAGACAAGGACAGACACATACACACACACACACACACACACACACACACACACAAGCATGTGCACATATGCATACACACACACAGACCCTACACCATCATATACTCCCTCCACAAATATTAAAAATTAAAATAAAGCCTGGTAAATCGTATTGAAAAAGCACAAAACGAAAAACAAAATAAGTAAACAATAAAAACCAACAATCTTTACTAGTAGTACAAACATGGCTATAAGATTCAATCTCTTTTCTTTTCCATCTTTTAAATTGGAAAACAAGAAAGATGAGGGAAAATTTTTCTCACACACACACACACAAAAAAAAAGACCGCCCTTTTCATAGAAACTCGGAGAGAAGGTGCAATCTGCAGTCTACAAAAATATAAAGAACACAACCAAATAGCTGAGAACTGAGAAGACAATAGTTATGAGAAGAAAATGTCAAATGTGGAATCTAAGAAGGCAGTAGCAGCAGCTGCAGCAGAAGCAAAAGAAAAAAAAAGTCACTCATCAGGGAAGGGAGAGAAACTTGGTTCATGATCAAATGGAAGCAGGACTATAATAGAAGAAAGTTGTTGTAAAAAAACACATGCAATTTACTGAAACTGCTTCAGATTCTAAAAGCATGTTTTACTTTGCTCTGCTTCATTTCTGTGTGTATGTACATACATATTTTTACTGGACTGGACCTTCCAGTTAGTTCCTAGGAATTTATTTTCAGTCTGAAGTAATAATTCCTACCTTCTCTAGATAAATTAAATAAATTTGACTTAATCATTGGAAGACGTGAAAGCAGTACTGAAGTTTTTCTGTTTTTTAATTGAATACTTTATTTATTTACATTTCTGGGTAAATGGGTGGGTGGGAAGGGGAGAAGGGCAGGGGGGAGGGTATAGGGAACTTTCAGGATAGCATTTGAAATGTAAAATAAGAAAACATCTAAAAAATTTATTTACCTTTCAAAAGTTATGCCCTCTCTTGGTTTCCCCTCCAGAAACCCCCTATCCCATCCTCCCTCTCCCTGCTTCTATGAGTGTGCTCCCTCACCCACCCACCCTCTCCTACCTCCCCAACCTGGCTTTCCCCTACACGGGGGAATCTAAGAGAAGAAAAAAACAAAACAAAAAACTCCTCTGCCTAGTGTCAATCTCCCCCTAAGGATTGAGCTCTGTGTATTTTGTAGTTGCCTTGAGTAGTCCACACTGCCTTAAACCACATATAATTAAACCTACTCAATATAGGACCATAAGGGCTCTAGTTCCCTGATTCAGTTCAGACTATTGTATTTGCCATGATTCTATTCTTTACCACAGAATGGTGGCAAGTGATTATGAAAAGAGAGGTGAATTTGTCATGCTTCCTGTGGCTTGAGGCTGATTTCTGTTGAATAATCCTAGGAAAGAAAGTTTGTGCTCATCAATTTACACAGCTTATCTTAAAGTAAGTGTCCTGAATAATACCCACTTAGAAGCCTGAAACACTGTCTTCAAGGCTACATGCTTAAAAACTTCAAGAACAATTGACTCAATTGTTAGCAACAGCCATTATTGCTCCATTGATCATACAGAACTTTAAAGCACCTGAAAGCTTCCTTTTATACTCTCAGAGAATGCAACTCCCTAAACAGGCACCATGGTCTCACATGAAATTATCCCTGAGATACTTATCAATTTATTCTTATACTGGGCTTCGCAATGACCTCTGGATACAATAGCCTTTGTTCTGCCCCTGACAGATATCAAGCTTGTTTCCATCTCAATGGCTTTATTCTTCTGTGGAAAGTCCTTAGACTATACTGTATCATTGTCTTTGTGGATTCCATCTCTCAAAATTTGCCTGACAGGCCCGAGACCTGTGCTGTTTTCTCTCCTGCCAGGCCTCTTCTGTGTGTTTCGGGCAATGCTTTGGATCACGATGAGGATCTATCCTTCAACTGGATAATTTGAGTACTACTTGTGAAGGGACACTGCATTGCTTTATTTTCCTGCATAGCACTTGTTACTATACATGCTTAGATTCTCTCTGATTTATTTACCTACCATGTTAGTTTTCTCACTGTTGTGAAAAAAACTGAGAAAAAACTTTAAGCAAGAGATCATTAACTTTGGTACACTGATTCCTTTGACCCTGAGCCTGTGGTAAGGGAGCATATGGTAGTTGGAGCATTTGGCCATAATTACCTCACAGTAGAAGAGCCGAGAAAAAAGGAACAGAAACAAGAGGAAACTCTCAAAGACATTTTCCCAGTGACTAACTTCCTCACTCTCCATTAAAGTTCTACCACCTCTCCCAAATAGCTCTAACATCGGAGGACCAAAGGTTGAGTACATGAGGAAAATACTTCATAGTCTAGCCATAGAACCTATTTACTGATAAATTCAATGGAGCAAAACCCTTGGCTGACCTTGTAACTTCTTATATCCTAGCACCGAGTACTGTCTTTGGTTAATGGAAGAATATCAAATATTATATATTATGAGCTCTTGCTGCTATATTTAGGACCTTAATTCAGTTCATAGCACCCATGTTGTACAGCCTACAATTGCCAGGAGCACCAGCTCCAAAGCATCCAGTGCTTCCTTCTGCCTTCTGAAGGCACCAGTGAAGAAGGTCATATCCATACACATAAGAGTAAATCTCAAAATAAAAACCTATTGTTACCAGTCTCCATTTGCGTCCGTTCTTTCCAACACAGGAAAACAAGGCAGTAGCCCACTCATGACTTCATTTCATAGCTGACTGCCTGACAACCATTTCTATAATGACAACCACAAAGTATTTTTAAAGTGATAAAAATAAAGTATGGGCTGGTTGCGAAGTACTGAAATCTGTCTTCACTAAAATAACACGATGCCCTGACTTGCAAATGACAGAGTTGGTTTATCTCTTGACCTCTGGCCTTGTTTTTCTCACTAATTGACAACTTCCTCAGACCGACAACCATAGCAACATTCGCAAAGATTACCTGAAACAGGAAATATGGCCTGTAAACAGCAATAACAACAAACTGTGGATAATCCATGGATTTCAGGTTTCTGAAAACCTTCTCCCTTACCCAGATTCCCAGCCACATTCTTAATCATGCAAACTATTCTAACTGAGCACTATATCTAACTACAGTGTAGGTAATGGACATGAGAATTGCTTGAGCTTCCTGGTAAACTTCATTCTGACTCAACAAAGGGCAGAAATGAAGTGTCTGCCCCTCTAACAGTTAAGCTAATCTGGTGATGTCCTGAGGAAATAGCCTTAATATATGTTCCAGATCAGCACTGTCAAATTACTGTTCTATTTCAGCCTCTATAAGGTTGGAGGGTGAAGAAATTGTGGTCAGGATGTATTATACAAGAGAAGAATGTGTTTTCAATTAAAAGAAATCAGACTGGCTACAAAAAGTAGTGACGTAGTAAAGTGGCAATTTCCATGTAATTTTTAATAATGTTCACAGAGGCCAGTATCTGTTTATCTTTTTAAAATATTTTACTGCATTTTTATGTTTTTGTGTGCATGTGTGGTTATGTGTGTGTGTGTGTGCGTGTGTGTGTGTGTGTGTGTGTGTGTGTGTCTGGGAATGTGCGTGCACTCTACAATGTGCAAATGAAGGTCAGAGGACAAATTATGGGAGTCAGTTGTCTGGATAAAGCATATGTGTTCCAGGAATTGAACTTTGGTCATCAGGGTAAGCTTTAGGTGCCCTTTTCTACTGAACCCTCTCACCAGCCCCAGAAAAATCTTTTTCAAATATTCAGATAATTTATAGACCTCTGAATGTATGTGTTTGTGAATTTAATGATAGACTTATCTTATTAAACAAAGCTATAGAATACCGTGAAGTACTTATATACATAAAACTAGATCTTGAATAAAGCTTATATATATATATATTTTTTTTCCTCTGTACTATAAGAGCCATAGAGCAAAATCATGTGCTTCTGTGGCAAATTATATTTTGTCATGAACACCCTTGCAGATCATTGGGTTCAGGCTAAGCTTACTGGCCTTGGATTATTTTGTCTCTTTCTGAATTTGCAGCTGGAGTGACTTGAAAGTATAACCCAAAGACACACTCATTAACAGTTCCTTTTCACCAGCCTATAGCACTGTTAGGAGATACAGTCTAATGGAAGGAAGTTAGGTGACCAGTAACTTGTGTTAGAAGCACATGTGTCTCTTGTCCTTCGTGACTATCTTGTGTCCAGCTAAGTAAGGTGACATTCTTCTGCCACATGCTTCCAGCCTTGGTGTAGTCCCTAGCAGTAGGTCCAGCGTGCCAAAGCTAAGTAATCGTGAACTGAAACCACTGAACCCAGACACTAAAATATTTTCTCTCTATGTTGAATGTCATCAAATATTTATCACAACATCAGAAAGCAGACCAGAGCAGGAAGTTACTAGAGGATATATAACTTTCCTCTTAGGTGGAGATTTAAGTGACTTCCTTCCCTTCTTGGAGATAGCAGTTTTGGTAGCTGCATCTAAATTACATTAGAGCTGATTTCCCTTTACAAATCATCATTACTAATTCTCAGTTCTTTCTTCATTGTTAAGCTACAACCTTCCCAACTAACTTTTCCAATTACTATTTTCACCATTCCCAACAACACCCAATGACAACACTAAGGACTAAATCCCCACAGCTTAGACACTGCCAGACTCCAAGAGCTTCAGCCATCAGAAACTACTGTATTGCAACATGTAGTTCAGCAAGTGTTGCAGGAACTATACCAACAACGATTCCGGAAAGATTGCTTTTGAGATCTCACTTCACCATGTCCAGAAAGCTTTTGGTTTCCTCTAGCTTGTTCAGTAACTGGTACTCATTCAGTACCAACAAAACAGGGCCTGCCATTGACAATGTCCACTTTCACCTGAGACTGAGCTTCTGCAATGCAGAAATGGTTAATAAACTCCATCAGTCTTTTGTGCTCCAGAAACAATTAATCATAAAAGAACCCCACTGCTCTCATATTACTCAGACACTACTCTCTCAGTCCTTCTTCATTGTTTTCAAAGACTTACAAATGACTTCTTCATTTGGACAAAAGCACAGGCCTCCTTATTATACTCTGAGTTTGCCCTCCTTCATGAGAATTCTCCCAGTAACAATAGCCGAAATAAAATCATCTCGATTATTATTGTAATTTTCCTGGACAGACTGCAACAATAATAACCAAGCCCACTTTTCCTGAGGTGTTCCAAATACAGCACATTCTCTACACTTCAAGTGTTACAGGTTCATGGAATCAGCGTGAATGGTTCTGGGAGTTTACCGAGAAGCCTGACCCTGTGCTAGCTTTAAGCACTACGAATAAGGCATATGAAAGGGATGTTTCAAGCTGTTTCAGAATACACTGGGAACAACTTGTAAGCAAAAAAGAGAAAGCACAAGATGTTTCACATTGAAAAAGAAAGACAGAGAATACAAAAGGATGCTAAAAGCCCAATAGCCAAGATGGAAAAGCTACCCTGGGATTAGAAATTGTTCAAAACTATCCTATGTTCCAAAGTAATAGTTTAGAACACTGAAGATACTTGGTATGTGTTCCTTTTATGGTACAATTTCCAAATAATCTTTGCTACTGTTTCCATGTTTTATTCCATTTATAAATGCAAGTTCTTTTTAAAAATTAATACTATATAATTTACAGTAGGTAATGACAGTAAGGCTAAATCTCCCTTCTTTTTTTTCTCCAGAGTTCCATCTCTAAAGACCCACTTGGCTGTAATATTTATATATGTCATTTAAAATTAGATTAAAGACAAAGCTGAACTTTAAATTAATTCTAAAATATGTGCATCTTGGCTGTGTTGCTCTTCAGTCGCCATAATTTCTCTTTCCTTCCTACAAACGGCATATGTACATTTCTGGTAAAGTAATAAATAGCATATGCAGTGAGAAGTGTGAGTATGCAAGCACTTATCTTACAGGACTTAAGGTCCATCCCATGAGAAGGAATCCATGCTTGACACTCATCAGATGGCCAAGAACCTGAGACTTATCAGCCACCGACTTAGGAAAAACAGAATGCTATGGTATGGTAAAGAAACACAGCCATAAAATGACTCCTAACAACATTCTGCTATACTCGTAGATTAGTGACTTTCTTGGCCATCATCAGAGAAACATCTTTCTGTGTCAGAACATGGTCCAAGAATGGAGTCCTGTGAGAAAAAATTTGAGTGTTTATGAGGAAACTCCAAGAAAACAAGGCAAAGGGTCTTCTAACTTCAATTTCTCCAAAAACGTGGAATTGATCTTGTAATGTGTTTTTATGCTCCTCCCAGGTGTAGCAGATATGAGTGAGTTTAATTCAGATTACTCATTACAACTGGTTATTTGTTTATACGCATCTGGAAATACATGCTTTTGCAATGTGCAACTTGTCTTTAAGATTATATGCAAACTTGATCTCATGAGAACTTCATTCATGTGATCCTTCTTATCTCAGAGTATTAATTGTCTAGTGCTCTGAAAAAAGTTGGTTACTGCACAAAACTTTAGCCAAACTAATTTTTAGGCTCAAATTTCCCTGTTTCCACCACCTATAGAGTAGTGAACTCTTCTGCAATGTATGGGAAGAAATACAGAGACCCACAATTGGACAGTGTGTTGAGAGTAAGAGACTTTGAAATACTCCATCTTAAATGGAATGTCTCTATCAAATCCTTCTTCTGAAAATTCAGGGAACTCTGTGGGAAAGGAAGTGGAAAATTTTTGAGAGCCAATGAGAATGGAGGACATCAAGGAAATTGTGCTTTCTAGAAACAACAGGACAGATATACATATGAACTCATTGATTGTGGCTTCATGCACAGGGTATATGCAGGTCTAACCCAGATGGGGTCTGAGTGCTGGGACTAGAATTGGACACAAGCTTCCATCCATAATTCTGAAGCTATCTCCAATTGATGACCATTCACAAAGGGAAAAATGAGTCTTCACAAGGTCATCCTTACATAGTAAATTATGAAAACTCCAAGAAGCCATCCAAGACAAATAGAAAAACACAAATCTGGATCCTGAGACCCAACATGGAAAACAACTATGTACAAGATACTTCTCACAGTGTCCAGATATTAGGGCCAAACCTAACATGTTTAGAGAGAGGATCCCTGACTCCACAGGTAGAAGTCTTAGCTAGGGCTTTCAAGATGTACCAGGGGAAAGATGATAAATCTTGGAAAAAAAGATACCTAATGTTGGTTAAGGCCTAGCAACTGGCTAAAGCAAAGGCCTAGGCTCTCTGATTCAAATATGGTCAGGAGGGTCACTGAGCCCTGGCCTGTCCAAATCCTCATAAACCATCTGGATCATGTCCAATGTGCTTTCAAGAAATGCATTGAGGTGTTAACTGCCCTTATACCCCTCCTGGCATGAAGACATCAATCCCAGATCACCTGTAAGTTGACCTTCTTGGTCTGGTCATGGATGGCATATGATGTCTGGGCTCCCTTGGTCTGACCACTTCATCTCCAACAGGGAGCCTCAGATGGTTATCACAGTATCAGGAAAATCTATTTTCTTCCTTCTTGAGCTGTGGACACCTACTCAGTTCTAGTGGAATTTTACAGCCCCACCTCTCCTTCCCATTCCCCTCTTGTCCGACTTTACCAGCCTCACCAAACCACAGCAAATATATCACCCAAGTTCAATACCCACTTTCTCTCCAAAGCCTTAGGGGAATTACACCACTTATTTTTGCCTACTAGCAATAAATAGTCTGTGCCTCACTTCTTCCCCCCCCCCCCTCTCCTTTAGTACCCCTACAATTGCAGTTTTAAAAAGTAGAACCTATTCTTTGCTCAGGGTCTCTGACTTATCAATTCAGCAATAGTACTTCACCCTGTAGTACCAAACCTCTAAGCATGCCTCTCTACTACCCCTCAAAGACTTGCCATTTCTCTGCCGTGGACCTCAAGGATGCCTTCTTTTCTATTCCTCAGGATGCCCAGTCACAAAATATTCTTGCCTTTACTTAGATGGGCTCATAAACCCACCACACTCACATTTCTACCCGAGTCACAGGGAACATGCTCCCCAGAGGTTCCATGGCAATCCACATTTATTTGGCTGGGATCTGGCCTCTTACTTACTCTCTTTGTCCCTTCAATGAGATGATCCCTTGTTGTCTGTCCCTGAAAATTAGCAAGGCAGATACCTCTAACTTATTAAAATTTATGTCCAACTGGGGATATTGGGTCTAACACTCTAAAGTCCAGTTGTCCACCCCTCAAATTACTGATATAAGATTATCTGTCACTCCAACACACAATTATCCTAGAAAAAAAAAAAAAAAAAAACACTAACAATCCCTACTACCAAGGAAAATCTTCTATCATTCCTAGGTATAGCTAGCTTCTTACATTCCTTATTCTTTCTTTATCCCTTCTTGACTGCTCCCTATGTAAGGTAGCTCTTGGCACATCACAAGAACCCCTTCTTGCACCATTACCAAGTCAGCTTGTAAATTTCAACTGCCCAACCCCCATCCAGGCTCCAGACATACATCTTCTAGACTTAAATCATCCCTTTTTTCTATGTTACTGAAAAGTAGGGCTATATTCTTGGGGTCCTGAATCACCAAATGGGACATTCCTTTGTACCCATCACAAACTTATTGAAAATTAAACCATATTACCCAAGAATGGGCACCTTGTCTGCACTTTCTGGCTACAGATGAATTTCTTATATAAGAATCAAAGAAGTTGGTAAAGATATTTTCCCAATCCATTGATTGCTGTTTGTCCTATTGACAGTGTCCTTTGCCATACAGAAGTTTTGTAATTATATGAGGTCCCATTTGTCAATTCTTGATCTTAGAAAATAAGCTATTGGTATTCTGTTCAGGAAATTTCCCCCTGTGTCCATGTGCTTGAGACTCTTCCCCACTTTCTTTTCTATTAGTTTCAGTGTATCTGGTTTTATGTGGTGGTCCTTGATCCACTTACACTTGAGTATTGTACAAAGATATAAGAGTGAATCGATTTGCATTCTTTTGCATGCTAACCACCAGTTGAACCAGCACCATTTGTTTAAAATGTTGTCTGAGCACAAGGTCCCCAATAGATAAGCTAGGGAAAGGACCAAAGGAGCTCAAGAAGCTTGCAGCCCCTTAGGAGGAACAACAATATGAACCAACCAGTACACCCAGAGCTCCCAGGGACTAAACCACCAACCAACCAAAGAGTGGAGGGGTCCATGGCTCCAGCTGCATATGTAGTAGAGGATGACCTTGTCAGGCATCAATGGGAGGAGAGGCCCTTGGTCCTGTGAAGGCTCCATGTCCCAGTGTAGGGGAATGTCAAGACAGGGAAGTGAGAGTGGGTGGGTTGGTGAGCAGGGGGAGGGGGAGGGGATAGGGGGTTTTCAGAGGGGAAACCAGGAAAGGGGATAACATTTAAAATGTAAATAAAGAAAATATCTAATAATAATAATAATAAAAGAATCAAACCTTAGGGTCACTGATCCCCATCCTTACCTTTCACTACTTATACCATCTCCTAACACACCAGGTCCTCCAAACACCACCCCCTTCCTGAGATCTCTATTCACATAGCATTAGTAGAGGATTTACACTTACCTTTCAGCCATTCTCATGTCTCAATATTTCAAACTGACTCAAGTAACTGACTTGCCGCTCTTTAAGCATAAACCGATCATTTGTTTCTTCCACCTATTATATTCAGTTCCAAGTTAGAGAGTCTGCCTCTCCAGCAGCTTCTTCCCTCCACCTGCTTAACCATTCATTTCTCCTCTCCTACTTAATAAGGAGCCTTTCTCTGGCCCCAGGAGCCTGCTACACTCTCTGTGTCACCACCATGTGGTCAACTCTCTGGTTACTAAGATACTTGTTCCACTCTCTCTCTCTAGAGGTTTCCTTTCCTCTTCCCCTAGGAGCTTCCTGCTGAGCCACCATTTTCTGAAGCCTTTCTGGGCCTCTGTCTTCTTGTCTCTCAAGTCTTTCAATTCTGACCTAGAAGTCTCAGAATTTCTCTGTGCCCTCCTGGACTTCCGAGGGCTTTCCGTTCCCCTTTTAGAGCTTATAGAAACTCCCCTCCAGTGCAATTCATTTTGCAATCCATTCTCTTTTCCTCCACTGACTCCGAGTTTTTTAGAGCTTCACTCTGTTACTACAAGCGGTTTGGCCTCAGTACAGTTCAAATGGCAAAAACTGGCATGATTGATGTTCAGTGATGGCAACTTCTGTCACTGCTCAAATGATCCAAAAAAATCTTTTATATTGTAATTAAGGACACATGACACCCCAGATGGGAGGTGGGGGACATTGGTAAACTTTAATACAACATTCATGAAAGCTGCCCAAAAGGCACAATCAAAATACAGAGGGTACACATTCCACTCTCTCAACCCCTAGGTATAGACACGGTCCTCATATCATTCCTTTTAGATGATATTGGTCCCACTTCCCTGCCATACCATCTCTAGTTTTGGAACTTAACCTCTGCATATCAGCTATTGAATAATGTTCTACCTGACTACTTTGCAGAATGTTGGTTGTGTGTCCCTCCTCGGTCAAGTTCACAACCACCATTTGTGGCCTTTCCTGTTGTCTTACTAGTCTTTCACTTCATCAATTGCTCTAACCCAAATATCTCTAACACCCTTAATCCTCCCACATTTCTCTCTCTCTTTGGTTTCACAGACTGTTCTAATTCCTCAGAGAACACTGAGGAACTTTGTGAACACATTGGAGTTTGCAGACTGTAATAACACTTCTACCCATATTCCCAAACATTCATATTGCCTTGATTCTCTGTAGCACTTAAGCTTACAGTTGCATACCTCATGAATGATCTGAGATCTCTGTCCTAATGTTCCTTTCCCCAAAACTAGTGGTGGTATCCAATGAGGAACCCTTGCCAAATTCTGTCCCTGAATTTTAATGGCAGAGCATGATGAACAAGTGATTCAGGCTATACCTTTTCTAGCAGTCCAGGGAATAACTGATGCCAACACCAGTGGTACAGCAAAATGACTACTTCCTTAGCTATTTACCATTGGTTCTCCTCTCAATTCATCTAGGCTCTCCAATGAGCAGCTCAGACCATCCTTACCCTTCAAGACCAAACCGACTCACTGGCTGCCATAGTATTATTAAATCCTGGTGAAAATTAGATATATTGACAGCAGAGAGAGGTGGGCTTTGTCAAAGTGGGCTTGGGTGAAAATGTTGCTTCTATGTTAATCAATATGGTATAGTAATAGATAAAATCTAATGACTCCAGAAAGATCTCCAAAAAACTTAAGAAAATAGAGACTATCTTTTTTCTATTCTTTTTTAAAAAAATTTTTATTAGATATTTTCTTCATTTATATTTCAAATGCTATCATCTTTCCTAGTTTCCTCTCCAAAAGTTCCTTATACCCTCCACCCACGCTGCTCCCCAACCCACCCACTCCTGCTTTCTGGCCCTGGCATTCCCCTGTACTGGGGCATATAATCTTTGTAAGACCAAGGGCCTCTCCTCACACTAATGGCCGACTAGGCCATCCTCTGCTACATATACAACTAGAGAAACAAGCTCTGGGGGTACTGGTTAGGAGGAACAACAATATGAGACTATCTTTTTTAACCCCCTTTCTTCTTCCTTTTTTAATCCCACGAACCACAACCTCCCTCATATTCTTTTTGTCCAGTTTCCTTCAACAACAGAACCAAAAAACTTCTAACAATTCTTGAAATTAGTTGCTACTACACCTTTTCCAGGCTCTAGTCACTGAGCAAGAGGCCTGCAACATCTGATTATATCCTGATGGTGAGGATCAAATTTCTCCAAGGAACTCAACACCCATAAATGGCAAGAAGAATTCTCATGATGAAGTTGCTCACCTTCCAGATCCCTAATGTTAACCAATAGGAAACAAAACTAGGGGAGAATGTTAGCTTATTCAAGATGACTCAAAGGCTTCCCTGCCATAAATTCCCTTTATAAACTTTGTATAGATTTGTATGCTTTGTAAATCCTCAAGTCAGGAAAATGGTGAGGCACTGCCTTAAGAGTTTCATCAGCCAGGCCCAACCGGAAGACTTTTCTAATGTCTCTGATAGTCATTTTCTAATGGCTGTAACTATCATTACCAGCCCTGTGGTAGAAGAATGGCCAGACCTTGCCCAACAAGAAAAATAAAATACCACCATTTCCTAAATAGGAAAACCCACCAATTCCTGAGCTTGCCACAGGAACACGCCAATCCAAAAGCAGGAAAAACAACCAATATTTGAGCAACACCAAGCTCAAGACTTGAAATCCCACCAGAACTGAAAAGCTCCACCCTGAAAAGCTTACTCCCTAAGAAATACATATAAGTACTACTCATTTAACTGATATCTTCTGACCTGAGCAGAGGCAGACACCCTCTTGGGTTTTCCCCTCCCAATAAATGTCTTCTATTAGATTTTTGGTGGGGGTGTGATTTTTGTGCTATTCCCTGGGTCCTGACTACCAGGATATCATTTCCTTTGGAAATGCAACATTTACAGGCTGAAACTCTTGATATTATCTCTGTGTCTCCAACAACTACCACTGATACAAAAGTATTCAATCTCTACCTTGGGAAATATTATGTACATAAAGAGAAGGCACTTGATATTTAGGATGGGCTAGATACATACAAAAAGAAAGAAAAATTGAACAAAGCAATATGCTTTCAACTTTCAGAGAATTATGAGAAATATAAATTATTGTTCTCCATGAATTTCTTAGTATTGCATATATTTTCAGTATTCCCATGCAGGTATCAAACCACCCCCATGCCCACTCAAAGTACAGACTCTCTGTCCATAAGGACAAACCAAGTATACCTTCCTGATATTGTAGAACAGAAGTAGCCCATCCACATACAGGGACTCTCAAGGCTGAGGATAGGTTTGTGCTTCTGGCTGCCTTTCTCTCCCACTGCTTGCCCTGTGCCTTTTATGTACTTGATATTATGTTTTTCTTGCATGAATTCTGTTTTCTTGTTCTACTCGATGTCCTTATATGCTCATCCCAGTGCTTTGTCCTGACTCATGATTCAATTTTTTACTAGATACTCCCTGATTCTCTGGGTCTGTGATATATGCAAGAAGATAAGTATTCTCTACATTTGCTTTTAATGTATGCATAGTGAGCCTATATTTGCATGTGTGTAGTAAGCACATGTGTATCAGTGTATGTGCATGAGTGTGCATGTCCATATGAGGCCCAAAGGTACTATCAGGTGTTTTCCCCTGCCATGCTTCACTTTATTTGCTGAGGCAGGGTTTCTTGCTGAACCCACAGATCACCATACAGCCAATTCTAGCTAGCCAGCTTCTCCCGAAGGCTTTTTCTTGCTGACTCTCCTAATTCTTAGGCACTAGGTTTATAGGCTAAAACATGCACCCCCATCCACTCATATGGATTCTGGAGATCCAAAATCTAGTTAATAGCAAGTATTTTATGCTGGGACCCATCTTCCCAGCACATATATCTATTGTTCACATTAAATCATCCTTCTGAAAATTAGCTGGATGACAGATTGGAAGCCCCATTCCACACCATAAATTAATAATTCTAAAAGAAATGAGGAGAAAAAAATAAAGAAAATGAGCAAATTACAAATTTAGAAAAGAGGAAGTTTAAGAATGATCTAGCAAAGTGGTAGTAGGAGACTGGAAGTGACAGTTGTTCTAGATAAAAACTGAAATTTGAAATAGTATGATATATGACCAGCTGCTTCTCTTTTTACACCAAGAAGAAAGAAGGAGCTTAAATGTCACCTGGTGTGACTTTAAGAAAACAGCTACCTCCTTCAAAGGTATTGTTCAAGAGTGATATTGAACCCTATGTCAGACACTGCAAAAGTTTAGACACTGTGAGTCTCAGATGACTGCCATGGGGCTCTGTCTGCTTTCAGTATTACAGGTGGAAAACACAGCATTTCCATCAATTATTTTAAATGAGATCCCTACAGTGCCCATATGCTTTCTCAGTGCCTCTCCCACTTTCAGGTTATGCTGCCAGAATTCTCACGAGGCTTCCTTTGTAGGAAAGATGTTTTCACAGGTCTTACTTGTCAAATGCTCTCAAACTGCACAGGCTAGAATAGCCTGAAAAATAGAGCACACTTGTGCACAGGTTCTTTGGAGATCCTCAGAAATCATTCACTTGCATTTTTCAAGTTAGGCTTCCTTGTCTTCTCTTATTAGCCCTGCACTGCAGCTGGAGCCTCTGAGACAATGCACTTTAAGTAGCTTCTATTTATAGAGTCATGGGAAGAACAGAGCCAGATTGCCAGAGACTCTGCTCTAAATCTTTAGAATCTCATGATGTTTCTGTCTCTGGTATCAGTTTTGAAAATGAAGGTTATTTTATTTTATTTTATTTTATTTTATTTTTATTAGATATTTTCTTAATTTACATTTCAAATGCTATCCCGAAAGTTTCCTATACCCTCCCCCTGCCCTGCTCCCCTACCCGCCCACTCCCACTTCTTGGCCCTGGCATTCCCCTGTATTGGGGCATATAAAGTTTGCAATACCAAGGAGCCTCTCTTCCCAGTGACAACTGACTTGGCCATCTGCTACATATGCAGCTAGAGTTATGAGCTCTGGAGGTTCTGGTTAGTTCATATTGTTGTTCCACTTTTAGGGTTGCAGACCCCTTCAGCTCCAGTGGTACTTTCTCTAGCTTCTCCATTGGGGGCCCTGTGTTCAATTATAGAGATGACTGTGAGCATCCACTTCTGTATTTGCCAGGCATTGGCATAGCCTTATACAAGACAGTTATTATCAGGGTCCCTTCAGCAAACTCTTGCTGTGTCTGGGTTTGGTGATTATGGGATAGATCCCTGAGTGGGGTATTCTCTGGATATTCCATCCTTTCATCTTAACTCCAAACTTTGTCTCTGTAGCTCCTTTCATGGGTATTTTGTTCCCTATTCTAGGAGGAATGAAGTATACACATGCTGGTCTTCCTTTTTCTTGATTTTCTTGTGTTTTGCAAATTGTATCTTGGGTATTCTAAGTTTCTGTGCTAATATTCACTTATCAGTGAGTGCATGTCTAGTGACTTCATTTGTGATTGGGTTACCTCACTAAAGATGATATCCTCCAGATATATCCATTTATTTGCCCAAGAATTTCATAAATTCATTGTTTTTAATAGCTGAGTAATACTCCATTGTGTAAATGTACCACATTTTCTGTATCCATTACTCTTTTGAGGGACATCTGGATTCTTTCCAGCTTATGGCTATTATAAATAAGGCTTCTATGAACACTGTGGAGCATGTGTTCTTATTAGCAGTTGAAATATCTTCTGGGTATATGCCCTGGAGAGGTATTGCGGGATTCTCCAGTAGTACTCTGTCCAATTTTCTAAGAAACTGCCAGACTGACTTCCAAAGTGGTTATATAAGCTTTCAATCCCACCAACAATGGAGGCGTGTTCCTCTTTCTCCACATCCTCGCCAGCATCTGCTGTCACCTGAATTTTTTATCTTAGCCAGAAAATAAAAGTTATTTAGGGAGGAGAGGTATTCATCCATAGCATATTCATAGTATGCAAGGCAGTCTGCTTTCAGAACACTGACACAATAGAAATATGCAGTTCATGTACTGCAGTCCCTTAGCTCCTCTTTCTGAGAGCACAGAGCTATGAACCTTGACAACCACAACATGGCAACCTACAAGGCAAACGTGTTACTTTCCTGCTAGTCTCCTTTTAGTTCCTTTTCCCTTAGTTGAATCATATGAAGAAAGAAAGGCAGGCTGAGGACTTACTTTCAGAAAGCAAAGGAAGCTCTGGAATGTGGGATACATCTTCTTCTGGCCCTTCCTTAAAGTATTTGTCTGGGTCTAGAAGAAATGCAGGTTTTTTCACTTCAGGCAGCTCTTTCAGGGTTCTAAGGCTTAAGGACCCAAATGTGCCTTCAAACAGATTTAAGGGAAGGAAGAGAGAGAAAGTACAATGTCATTAACTCTGAAATGAGCTAATGTATTCCCAAATTCACTTTTTACATTTTAACCTTCCTATTATCTAGAAGGCTCAACTGCAGTGATCACCACATCCCCTACTGCTCCTCAAAAACAACCCACAGGGTACTTTCTGGTCAAAGGGACAAAGAGGAACTCATGGCTTCCTTTTTATTTGTTTTGCATTTTGTGTGTTCTAAAATATTCCCTTGCAAATAAGTATTCTATAGTTTTGGAAAGGCTTCAATCTCTTCTTTATCTGAAAGAAAACTATGTTCTTTGTGAAATGGAATATATTTTTTCAGTGCTTCTTGAACAAAAATACCTAAATTTTTTAATTGACAGGTACTTTTTCCTTCCACTATAATATAAGCCAGCCAGTGTTTTATTTATTCTGTGAAAAGGAAAGGGTTTATGTAAGATACATGCTAAAAGCAAAGTTTTGAACAAACTGAAAAAAAAGTTATAGCCTCATGTGACAAGTGAGTAATAAAAAAGAAATTAATAAATGCTTATTCAAGATACAGTTTTATATCTATGGGTGTTAGTCCTATGGAGGCAGGAGCTGTGGTTTCCTATCATGATATACTTGGTCTCCAAGTTAAGTCTGGCTCTTCTATTTTATCACCCATTCAAATTATCACTCAGAGAGCTTATTAAACCAGGGGTTACCATATACCAAACCTGGCTTGTCTTTTATTTTCAATCTGGAAGGAAAAGAGTATGATGGTACTACAATTTACATTTTTAATATTTTCCATAATGCTCCAAGTACTAGACCAGTGGTCACTCTGAGAGCTAAGCCAAGCAATTGTGACAATTTGTACAAATTCATTTCAGTTTTAATACCTCACATTGCTCATCGATAATTTACCAGGGTTTAAACAATTGGAAAACTCTACACTATTCACAAACTACAGGTATGCTTAACTTATGAAGCCATGTTCTGAATTAAAACAACTGGTACTGGTTAAAGTATGGTACATATAATATGTCATAGATCCCAGGCCAAAATAAATGTATGAAATGGACATTGTCAACATCTTACTATGTACATTTTGAGAGTAGTTTCATCAAAAATCCTACAGCTACTATATCTGCCTCATGAAAATTCAGCTATCAAATATAACTTTAAGAAAAAACATTCTAGTAAGCAGTTTTATTCAATTATATAGCTTCAGGAATAATCTTCATTTGTGCTTATAAGAAATTTAATGTTAAAATGATTCCATGTTTGAATTATCAACATGATCATGATCACCATGGTCATGATCCTTATACAATATCATCATTTTGAAACAGGAAGTTTGTGGGGGTTGGAATATGCTCGGCCCATGGGAAGTGCCCCTATTAGGAGATGTGGCCTTATAGGAGGAGGTGTAGTCTTATGAGATGAAGTGAGTGACTGTAGAGGTAAGACTTTGAAGTCACATGTATATATGTCTGTGTGTCTGTATGTCTGTGTATTTGAATGTGCACTAAAGTCTGGTCAGTGTGATCCAGAGCTTCTTCTGGTTTCTTACAGATGATAGTCTTCTCCTGGCTGCCTCTGAATCAAGATGTAGAACTCTTGACTCCTCTACCACCAAGTCTCCCTGTAAGAGGCCATGTTTTCCATCATGATGGTAATGGACTGAACTTCTGAAACTGTAATCTAGTTCCAGTTAAAATTTTTCTTTTATAAGAGTTGCCTTGGTCTTGATGTCTCCTATCAGCAATAAAACCCCAACTAAGACAGTCTTCTTATATTACCCAAAACAGTCTCAAATTCCTGTGCTCAAATGACCTATCTTCACTCCCTAAATGCTAGGACTACAGATACCAATATACAGGTTTTCGGTTATATTTTTCTGGTCATTCAACAACTAGATGAGAATGATACCCTTTTACATATGGATTTGAGATTCCTGGAAGAAAAGTATTTGTATTCTAATTTTGTATCTTACCTTTTTTGTTTTTGATTAAAATTGAAAGTTTTTAACTAATATCTAAAAATTATATATATATGCACATATATATATGCACATGTGTATATATATATATATATATATATATATATATATATATATATAAAATAAGGTGTCATGTCATATTTTCATATATACATTCACTGTGTAATGACTAAATGAATTTAAATGTATATCCCCAAATACTTCTTATTTTATGGTGGAAATATTTCACAGTTATCCTACTCTACAATACCCCATGGAAACTTCTTGCTTTTATCCAGTGTACTGTAGCTGTTGGTCAAGATTTCCCCATTCTTCCTCCTTCTCCTCCTCTTTCTCCTCTTCCTCCTCCTCTTCCTCCTATTCTCAACTTTCATGAGATCAACATTTTTAGATTCTTATCCAACTGGACTGGTGGTTAATTCTCACTGTCAATGAGTCTTGATTCACAATGACCTAGTGAACACACCTCTGGAAAGGGTAGTAAGCATGTTTCTAGGGAGGTTTGAATGATAAGGGAAGACCCACTCTGAACATAAGTGGCAGCACTCCATAGGTTGTGATTCTAGGCTGAATGAAAGAGTAAAAGGAGAAGTACTGCTTAGTAACAGGGTTCATTTTGCCCTCTCTGCTTCCTTTCCTACGGAAATGATGAGCCTCAGTGTAATTCAGGTGATCCAGCTGTGAGTAATAGGTGCTACCCATTGAGCCATCTCCCATTTGCCCTTATTAGTTTTTTGTTTATTTGTTTTGTTTTGGTTTGGTTGTTTCTTTTTGAAGCTAGTGGAAAGTATTTAAATTCTGGTGCTACCCTGATTTTTGTAACTATAAAAAGTACTTTTCACAAGTTTTCTGGTTTAAATGGCTTAGACCTTAGAGCTATGTTATGCACACCATAAACCTAGCATGATATTTAATAAGCCCAAGATTTACTTTACATGTTTATCAAATGAAGATGACAGAATAATGCTTTCTATTTATTATGAAAAGTGAATATTATTGCTAGCTAACATAGATTTTTGTCCTATTCATATTATTTTATAAAATGTTTTTCTATGGTGTATCGATAGCAATTACTTACTGGTTGATTTTTGCATAATTTCACCATAGCAAGGTTTATATGCTTTTTTCTTAAAGATATTTCTTTTCTTATATTTCAGACTGAAATTCATTTCTTCTGATGATCTGGTATGGGAAGAAAATAATTCATAATAAAATGTAACAATAATTATAAGAATGGACAGTTATTTTCTGATATGGTAATAAATATCTTACTTTTACAAAAAGCAAATTTATTTCTGTGTTTATAAATCATGACAGTAATATCAGCTTACACTATTGAAGCCATGCTTTTGAATAAAATGCTAGCTACCCAGTGATATCATTAAAGAGAAAATACAAAGGTGTAGTCCAGAAAAGTCTGTCAGGTGCAAAGTCAGAGGGAAATACTAGAAAAGAAAATTCCACAGAAACAAATCCACACTTTCCTTGCCTTGTGCTTAGGTGGATGACCCATAGAAAGTGAACATTGCCATCTCCAGCATCTCTTAAATCATGGCTCTTTTGTTAGAGTACCCAAAAGCGAAAAATGATGAATAATCTTAAGCTGCTGTGTGGATCTATAAGAAAACTTGAGAAGAGCTGGAATGCAACCAAAATCTAACAATGAAACATGGGGAGCAAAGGTATCTAATCTTGGTTGTCAACTTGACTGCATAATCTACTAAAACCCAAGCAGCTGGCACATCTGTGAAAGATTTTATTCATTGGATCATTTTGTATGAGAAAAGCTACCCAAAATCTGGACCATACGTTCTGGTAGTAGCCGACATAAAATGACATGGAAGAAGGGAGCATTAGTATTTTGCCTCTTTGCTCCCACTTTCAATGGCAAAGCTGTTTATCCTGTTTATGAAGCATTCATTTCCTGACTTTTCTTTGGTTTCTCAGTGTTGACTGAAGACCAGAAGATCTCTAGGAAATCTATAGGACTCCATCATCATACGGAAACTGCTGAGACATTCAGTCTCATGATCTTTAATGGACTCTTGACCATTCTACAGGAAGACTGTCATTTCTGGACTAACCAGACCAAAGTTTGAAGGCACTCTAATAAATTACAAACACACACACACACACACACACACACACACACACACACACACACACCAGTTATGTTCCTTTAAAGAACTCTGAATAATACATGAAAGAAAATGTGTTAAACCTCTGTAGAATCTGCCAGAAAAGAGAAAACGATCTTAGATATTTAAGAAATGGGAATGCCAGGACAGGGAAGCAGGAGTGGGTGGGTTAGTGAGCCTCCTCTAGCCTATGACACTCATATTGTTCTTGATTATCACAACCTTGACAGTTTCAAGGAGCACTTGTCATACTTTTAGTATACTATCTTGTAACTTGGACCTGTATGACATTTTTCATGTGATTACACTGGAGTTGTTGGTCATTGGGAGCAAGGCAATGAAGGTAATGTGCTGTCCTGACTACTATAAGAGAAACTCTGGCACCTAATTGATGATATTATCCTTTATCACCTAGTTAATATTATATTGCCAATTTGACACTAATAGCAAGCTTACTATAATCATTATCATGTAATTTTTCTTTAGAAGAAGTTTCCATAATTTAGGTGAGGTGAGGAAAAAAGTTGCATGCTAGTCTTGAGTGTCCACATATCTCTGAAAAATATATTTGGAATCACACATTTTCTAAGAGAGGTTTGTGAAATACACAAAAGGAATCTGTAAGCTCCATCTGCTTAGGAACCAGGTAACTTCCTTGAATGCTGGGAATTACATTACAGTTCGTGGGAAGTAACAAAGACTCATGAGAAAGTACCATGGTCTATAAGTTTGTCCTTATGAGCCCCTGCAACATGTGACACAAGGCCATTCCAGTTAGAAAAATCTGGGAAATGGTCTGATCAAAGTCTATCTCTTGGTTAGTATTTAATATTTAATAATGCTTCCTTCAAATTTGGCCCAAAATGGTGAAGCTAGTTTTTCTGGCAAATCTCAGGATTAACAAGTATACTCTCTGAAAATAAACTTTAGGTATATGTGAAGATCTTTCCCATTGATGCTGGATTGGTCTCCCACAAAATAGTTTATTGCCTATAAAATTAGCATATTGTCAGGACTGAAGAGATGATCCAGCTCTTAAGAACATATATTTCTCTTTCAGGGTACTCCAGTTTGATTCCTAGTGCCCAGGTCAGAAGGCTAACAATTGATTGTAACTCCAGCTCCAGAAGAATCAAACACCTTGGACCTTCAAAAGCACCTGCATTCATGAGCACAAAACCACATCTAGACACAAACATAAGGAAAAATAATAAATTAAATATTTTTAAACCTAGCACATTAGTTAGCCACTTCTGGTATTCACTGCTTAAACTGAGCATTTTAAGACTGTAAAGAAGTCTGAAAGCCAGGCGTGGTGGCACACGCCTTTAAACCCAGCACTCAGGAGGCAGAGTCAGGCAGGTATCTGAGTTCAAGGCCAGCCTGGTCTACAAAGTAAGTTACAGAATATCCAGGGCTATACAGAGAAAAAACTGTCTCTAAAAAACAAAACAAAACAAAAAAAAGAAGTCTGAAACAGTAAGAATGTGGTAGTGAGAAGGAGGGTGGGCTGTGGTAGAGGTAAACTTTAAAACTATTGGATTAATAATACAATTTCACTAGAAAAGTGTCATAGACATAAATTGAGTATAAAAGCTTGAGAACTAGGAAGATCCCACAACTGAATAGTTAATACCATACCATGACTTTTACCAAAGTATGATGACCTCTTACCCCTGTTGGACCATTGGCTTTTTGCAGTATAATTCAATATAGTTTAAATTAAATATCTTTTTTAAAACACAAATTGCCTCATGCAGAAATTAGAGAAGTAGGCAGAAATTAAAAGAACCTTCCAGGAATTATTGTATGTATTGACTTACTTAAATGACTACATATAAAACAGGCTTAAGTTAATAAACCACTTGTCCAGGAAGTTAGAGGACATCAACTGTACAAGGATCTCTTAAATGATTAACATGTAAGAGTCTCATTTATTATCAGAATTAACCAGACAGGTCTCTCCATCAGCTAAGAATGGCCATGCTGCTTTTTTTTCTGAGGGGAAATAGAGGAGGAGTGGATCTGGGGAGAATGGAGGTTGGGAGGAAACTTGGAGAAGTGGATGGGAGGTGAAACTTGGATCTAGATGTATTATATGAGAGAAGAAGAAGTGAAGCAGAAGAATGCAATAAAAGGCTTAAATATTTGTTCCTTCAAAACTAGTTTACATGGTAGGGAAGAGGCACTTTTGCTTCAGAAGACATAATACCAATTTCTCACTGCTCTGGATATAGACAGGAAATATGGTAATCATGACAAGAACTCCAGAGTTCTACTAGGTATAAAAAGAAAATAAAATGCTAGTATCTTTGCTACAGCAGGTACAAAATACTCAGCGAGTTGGACAGTAATTCATCATTTCAATCTGGTATGTGCTGGGCAAGCAGTATAATAATACAAAAGTTTTAGCTTTACAGCTAGACTGTATGAATCCTTTGGGTGGTTATTTAATCCTCTTTACCTGACTTTTCCAGATGTAAAATGGGCATAAAAATAACATCTATCTCCTGGGAGTATAGTGAGAGTAAATGAGATAAGTGAAAAAATACCTTAAATAGTTCCTGGAAGCCTGGTATAGCTGTCCCCTGAGAGGCTCTGTCAGAGCCTGGCAAACACAGATGCGGATGCTCACAGCTAACCATCAGACTGAGCACAGAGACAGCAAAGAAGGAGTTAGGGAAAGGACTGAAAAAGCTGAAGGGGTTTGCAATCCCATAGAAATAACAGCAATATCAACCAACCAGACCCCCCTCCCCACCCCCAGTGCTCCCAGGGACTAAACCACCAACCAAAGAGTATACATGGAGGGATCCATGACTCCAACTGCATATGTAGTAGAGGATTGCCTTATCTGGCATCAATGGGAGGGATGTCCTTGGTCCTGTCAATTCCCTAGCATAGGGGAATCCTAGGGTGGTGAGGCAGGAGTGGGTGGATGGGGAGCACCAGCATAGAAGCAGAGTGGAGAGGGGATGGGACAGGGAGGTTGCAGAGGGGGAAACCTGGAGGGAGGATAACATTTGAAATGTAAATAAATAAAATAACCAATAAAAAATAATTCATGGAATATGGTAAAAAAGCTCAATAAATTAGGGTTACTATTATTTTATTCAACCACATGACATTATTTTACCCTAAGAAGGAAGTTATAACACTACTGTCTAGCAAGTTCTAGGACTCTCAGTAACAATCAAAATGTTCAGACAGGACATCAGGAAATATAACTACCAAAAGGATAGCTTACTGTTTTAGAACTTTGTATCAGATAACTTCTAACTTAAAATAGAACTTTATGATTTTTGTATGTTTTTCTTGAATTCTATCAATTTTCTCATTTAGTTTACCACATGAGAGTGGCTGGTAAAATAATTAGGAAATCAATAGTACATACAATTTTAAATATCAACTCCTTACTAATATTATAGAACACTATTATTGTTAAGGGGACAAGAAGCACTAATGTTGAAGAGTGGCTTCTGCATTATTAAAATCACTGGGAAGTTAATGCAAATTTCTATTTTATTTTTCATCTGACTTTATCCTGATTTCTTATAATTAATTCCTCTCTCTAAATTAATTTTTAAAATGATGAATAAAGGGAGAAATGTGACAGAGAGTCAGAGAGGGAATTGAATTGCTTGCTATTTCTGTAGTATAATAATGGACATTGATTAATGGGCGCTATATGAATAGATAGATTTGTCTTGTCCATAATAGTGATTAAGTACCAAAGCTTGCCTGTTAGATGCTGCATGAGTGAATCTCATAGGAATTCTTCAAAGAGAGGCCAAATGTACTATTTAAAGATGTCATTGGGTCTGCCAGTCTAATATGCCTCTAATATTTCTTTCAATTTCCCTTTTGAATTATTAGGACATTATACACATAGAAAAATGTTTATAGTTACAAACAAAAAGTCCAGTTTAAAACAATTAGTAAGATATCTTGGAGGAGTGAGGGGCATGGCTGGACACACCCACCTTTAATCCCAGCACATGGATAGCAAAGGCAGTATGATCTCTGTGAGTATGAAGGCAGCAGGTCTATATAATAAGATCAAGGCCAGTGAGATTCTATCTTAAAATCAACCACTTCCTTCAAAACCACATAAAAGAAACAAAAACAAACAAGCACAGAAAGAAAGACCAAAAGGATATCAAGAGGTTCCAACGAGATAGCTCAGTGTGTAAAGGCCAACCTTGAGGGTTTGTGTTCAATCGCTGGAATTCACAGGATGAAAGGATAGATCAAACTATAGAATGTTGTCCTCTGATCTCCAGACATGCACTGAGGTCTATGTGTGTACACATGTGTCCATATACACATAAGGCAACAAGTAAATGCAACAGTGGTGACTTCCTGCACAAGATCAAGACTATCAGCATTTCACTGTGGCCGGATGAGGAACTCAGGAGCCCACACTCCCGAATGAGAGACTGTTGACTGTTGATGTGGGCTGGAGGGTGGAGAGTCAGTCTCCTTTAAGGACGTGGCCCTGCTAAATTAGCTATGCTCTAGTACAGGAAAACACATTTATCAGCATATAGGCAGCACAAATTAAACTCAATGGGTTATTAGAGAATGTTAAAAGATGGGAGGGAGGGTTTGAAATTAAGAGGGACAGTGGGGATGGGGACTGGAACTGAGAAGAGTGACAGAGTGGTATCAGGGTGAATAAAACTAAAATACATACATATGTATATTAAATTTCCAAAAAAATCACTAATCATATCTTTTTAGACAATATATTATGGGAGCAGTTTGAAGGCAATAGCAGCATCTAGTCTTGAATCTGAAGCAAGAAAGAAACGATTTTCTTATACAAGTTGTAGAAAAGACCAGAGGATTCAACAGAAGTTTTAGCCATATCACTCTGTGGGCACGGGATTTTTTGCTGTTCACTGCAGTGTACATAGATGTCTTAGTTAAGGTTTCCATTGCTGAGAGGAGACATCACCACGGTAACTCTTATAAGGAATAACATTTAATTGGGGCTGGTTTACAGGTTCAGAGGTTCAATCCATTATTATCATAGCAGGAAGCATGGCAGCGTCCAGGAGCACAGAGTGCAGGAGGAACAAGAGTTTTACACCTTGATCCGAAGGCAGTTAGAAGATTGTCTTCCAGGAAATTAATAGAAGGGTCACAAAGTCTACTCCCACAGTGACACACTTGCTCCAACAAGGCCACACCTACTCGAATAAGTCCATACTGCCTAATAGTGCCACTCCCTGAGCCAAGCATATTCAAAACCACCATGACAGACCAGCTGACCTATGAGCACTTTCAGCGCTTCTACTGTCTCTGCCTCCAATTTTGTGGTAGGAACACTGAGTTTGCAAATGCACTGAACCATGGCCATCTTTCATGTGGATTTTGAGGATTTGACCTTAGATCTTTATGCTTGAACAGTGAGCTATTTGGCCATTGGGTAGGTTTAGGAGGTGTGGAGTTACTGGGGGAAGTAAGTCATTGGAGGTGGACTTTGAGGTTTAAAATCTTCCTTCCATCCTCAGTTTCTTCTCTGTTTACTGCTTGGAGATATGAGCTCTCAACTGTTTTAGCAGACATTCTTTTTTGCTTGGTGATGAACTGAGATCATAAGCCAGAAAAAAATTTAAAAAGAAAGCCTTAATTCTATAAGATACCTTGGTCATGATGTTTTATAACAATAATAGAAAAGTGACTAGTGAAAATGGTAATTTCTTCTTTCAGAATTCAAGGGAAAGAAAGATCTAGTTCTATACTTCAGTTACTAAGCACTAAGACTATCCTGTTAGTACTTCAAGTTCTCCATTCATCTTTGTCTTTCCAAGGTTTGCATTTAAGACAACTTATCACTACCTACCTACTTCTCACACATGATTTCATGAGATGTTTTTATTGCTATGGAAACCAGATGTTCATGTATAAGTCGGTATATAATAGGTAACAATGTATGCTTTTCTAAGAAGAGAACTGGGGGCACTTATGTGAAAATAAAACTTGAATTTTCTCCAGGTTTCTTTCTTAATCCTTAGTTAGACCTTTTCTGCCCCTCTCCATCTTTCTCACCGCAATGCTCTCCTCTAAATTCACTGGCATCTGCAGTTACGCTCTACTCAGAAAGTCTCCTAAAGTCTCTTCATGTTCTCACATATATTTGTTTTTCTTTTGCATTTTTACTCAAGTAGAAGAAATATACTAGTTCTCTCCCTGTGTTTAATCACTAATTAAGTCATTGATTAATCGTGATTCAGAAAAAGGAAATATGGATACTTCATTCCTCCTTAGAATAGGGAACAAAACATCCATGGAAGGAGTTACAGAGACAAAGTTTGGAGCTAAGTGGAAAGGATGGACCATCCAGAGACTACCCCACCCAGGTATCCATCCCATAATCAGCCACCAAACACAGACACTATTGCATATGCCAGTAAGATTCTGCTGAAAGGACCCTGATATAGCTATCTTGAGTGAGGCTATGCCAGTGCCTGGCAAATACAGAAGTGGATGCTCACAGCAATCTATGGGCTGGAACACAAGACCCCCAATGGAGGAGCTGGAGAAAGTACCCAAGGAGCTGAAGGGGTCTGCAACCCTGTAGGTGAAACAATATGAACCAACCAGTACCCCCAGATCTCATGTTTCTAGCTGCATATGTAGCAGAAGATGGCCTAGTTGTCCATCATTGGGAAGTGTAGCTCCTTGGTCTTGCAAACTTTATATTTAAACTTTATAAACTTTCCCCAGTACAGAGGAACACCAGGGCCAAGAAGTGGGAGTGGGTGGGTAGGGGAGCAGGGAGAGGTGAGGATTTAGGGTATTTTGGGGATAGCATTTGAAATGTAAATTTAAAACAATCTAATAAAACACAGAGAAAAACAAGATTTGGGGAAAGTTAAAAAAAAAAAAAGAAAGAAAGAAAGAAAAGAAAAAGGAAATATGTTCCAGAAAATATTTTCCAGGAATAAAAATATTTATAAATTCTGCAAAACAAGAGTGAAAAGTTCAACTGACAATTTACAGATGATAAATTTACTGTCATGGTTCTGGTCACATTCCTGGGAGAATCAAAGAACACAATTAACAAGTCAATTGTGAGGATGGATTTATAACCATTTTCTTTCAATTACTGCATAATCCCCAAATAGCATTATTATATGCTGTCTCATAACAACAATCCCAATGTTATTATAAGTCAACTAGTTAGAATAAGCACAATTTTAAAGAGCATAAGCAAAACAGGTGTTATTGTGTAATTTTGTCCCTGAAAAGCATTCTGCATAGTAGAGAAAGTTGTGCCTCCCAGTGTTGCTATTATCGATGCCTTCAGAAACATACTCTGTGTGGGAAAAACAACTAAGAGAGAGAGAAAAAAAACCTTCAATTTTAAGGACGATCTGTAAGTTTTCAACTTACAACCAGCAATATTTTTCATAAAACAAGGTGTCAAGGAGGGACAGGATGTGGAACAAAATGAGAAAGAAATCCAGTAAAAGATAAAAAGTTGGGAACACTGATTTTTTAAAGGTAGTAACCCAATTTGTCACAAAGATGAGAATACTAGGGTCAAAAAATGTGTCACCAGTAAAGAGCGCTTGCCACCTGTCATGAAATCATCTGTACAAGATAGTTACTGACAACCATGCTAATTAAACAAACTAAAAATATATGAATCTTTTTCATTAGCTGGAAAACAAGAACAGGTTCATGCCTCAGAGTCTCTTGGTGTTGAAGCTCAAGAATATAGCAATTTAAAGCAGAAAACATAATTTCATCTGTGTTGGAGGAGCTTCATAACAACAGCTCCCTTTTCAAAGCTTAGTAATATTTTTCAGAAAACACTTGAATTTTTTTCTGATTTATGCTGTCTCTTAGTTATTTTAATTTTAACCTAAACAAACATCAGTAATTCTAGTTAATATGTCTCGATCACGGTCAGAGTTACAGTCAGTCCTAAAAGTGTTGGTAAGGTAGATTTTGTTAGTGGGAGTATCTAAGCCAACACAAAATAGAGCCAGGACAAGATGATGTCACCTTAGCCATTTCAGTCTTAAGTCTACTGCATGGTCTCTTGCTTGTGTGTCCAGTCTCTCCTTTTGCCTTTCTTTACCTCTGTCTTTCTCCCTCTATCTCACTCCCTGTCAATTATAAATAAAATAAAAATATGTAAAAAAAAATGGAAAGGTAGGATATTGGCTTGAATATATAATATTTACTTTGATTATTTTATGGATTAGGAAAACAGAAGGTTCATGATTTATTTTCTGTGTTGCCTTTAGTTAACAAATATTTTCATCTATGAATTGTGTTGGTAGGGAACACCTTACACTAAGTAAAGTGTTTCAATTCTCTGCATTCTCTGCTTGCACATATTGGCAATGTTCTATTTCTAAATTGGAAATGTCCTTTGCCTGAGAATAAATTGCTACTTGACATTCTGGAAAGCTGCAATTCAAAGAGATGGAAGAATAAATACCAAAGTTCAATTTAGTATAACAAGATGTTAAAAAGAGAACATTTTTCTTTTGTCTCCATGTCAGCAGAAGAAAGCATGTAAAAGCAAAGTTATTAATTAGGAGTTTTAAGAAAATATCTATCTCCCCTGGTTCCAACATGATGTACTAGAGTCCTTGGGCTGGCCCACTGTACCAAGCTTTAAACCTGATCTTGATTACCACACTGGAGAAGAAACAGACACAAAATTAATATTACCAAAGGAGACTGATGGCATTCATGTGTACTTCCACACAGTGAAGCTTACTTCAGATTCCCTTATTTGAGTTTCAATTCATGGTGATCAGGCAAAAAACTGAAAAAAATAAACCTTGTAATAACTTTGATGAGTGGGTATCTGTCTTAGTCAGGGTTTCTATTCCTGCACAAACATCATGACCAAGAAGCAAGTTGGGGAGGAAAGGGTTTATTTGGCTTACACTTCCATACAGCTGTTCATCACCAAGGAATTCAGGACTGGAACTCAAGCAGCTCTGGTAGCAGGAGCTGATGCAGAGGCCATGGAGGGATGTTCTTTACTGGTTTGCTTCTGCTGGCTTCCTTAGCCTGCTCTCTTATAGAACCCAAGTCTGCCAGCCCAGAGATGGTCCCACCCACAAGGGGTCTCTCCCCCTTGATCACTAATTAAGAAAATGCCTCACAGCTAGATCTCATGGAGGCATTTCCCCAACTGAAGCTTCTTTCTCTGTGATAACCCAGCTGTGTCAAGTTGACACAAAAACTAACCAGTACAGTATCTCATTTGCATAAAAACAGGTACCTAGGCAATGTCTTATGAGCTGGAAATCCCCAGCATAGCAGGAAGGGAAATGAGTAGAACAGAAGGCACTGTAAGGTTTTATTATGGATTTCCTGTGGACCAAACTCAAGCAGGGTTGTGCACAGGCTCTAATCTAAGAACACCTTGTGTGCATTACTTCAGGAGACAACCAATGGGTGCATTAGTTTGAAACGTTCAAATCTGTGATCCCTTTGGGGCATGCCACCAAAGAACTTCCAATCTTATAGATTAAAATCTCAAGCTTTTCCTGTGTACTAAGAACTATGATTCTACCAGTTTCCATCTTCTTGACCTTTCCATTTCTTAATTTCAACAACTGAAAAACAGATTAGTGATTTTCAGGAAAGAGGGGAAGAAGGGAAGAGAGTTTGTGCTGTGTATGATAGTCTATTGGTCAACATGAACGACGAATGTGAGCACTCATTTGAAACATGCTGCATATTTTATAGAGTTATTGTCTTATCATTTCAAGCACTATTTCTCTCCCTATTTGGAATAAGTAGTGAATGAATTTTCATTCCTTTAGCAGAAAATTCAAATCTCTACCAAACTCTGCATTATGGGTGAAGTGCTTTTTGTAGTAGTTTTGTAATGAATCAGTAAGAACCTTCCAGAGAGTGTCAGCAGTAAATTATTAGAAAATATATAATTCACAAACAATAACAAATTTGTTCCAGAAAATAGGAACAAAGAAACAAAGGCAGCGATACATTTCTCATACCAAAACCAGACACAGAAAAACTACAGATCAATCGCTTTCATGAACATACATTCAAAGTCATTACCATAATATTATTAAGTTAATGCAGTAGTATGTAAAGAGAAACTATATATTGTAGTCAAATTGGATTTATTCACACGTGAAAAGTTTGTTTACCATTTAGAAATCAATTTATATCATCAATTCACCATTCATTATTAGGTTAGAAGCTATAGCTAATAAAATGAAAAAAAAGGAAGGAAAAATAGGCACAGATTGCAGAAAAAGATATAATAATAGTTTTGCTTAAAACAATATTATTATCTATGGAGAAATAAAAAGTCAAAAACATTTTTGGAAGTATTAGTATTATATAAATGTAATATATATATATTGATATGACTTTATTTTGAATTAATTATTGATTTAGTTAATATTAAAAATATTATAGTAAGACTTCATAGTACAAATTTTTATCAAAAATTATTATATACTATCCACAAACAAATAAATTTTGAAGTACATTTATCTTAACATAAGCATTGAAATAATTAAGTATTATACAACAAAACACACAAGAAGATACTTATATTAGGAAAAATATGAAACTCATAAAGATCTTTTTAAAAGACCTATACCAATAGAAAGACCCTGTTGTATAGCAGTTTCCTCTAATTGAAATATTCCCTCCACTGGGAATGGGCAGGGTACAAGAGACTTCAGGGAAACAAAAGGTCATATCCTAGCAAGTAAAACATTGCAAGATTCTGGAAACCACCTCCCTAGCCTTATAATAGTAGTAAACAGTGGTCATATGACTAGTCAAACTGAACAGAGATAGTTCGCCTACCTGGCCAGCTCCCTGCTTGCAGCTTGCATGACTCATCTTCTGTGCTATCACAGGCTTTTTAAAGATATAGCTACTTTGTTGAATCAACTCTTTTTCTGTACCTTTCACCCATACGTCCATTAGTAATCACAATTAATACTCATCATTTTGCCAACTTGGACTTCCATTTCATCATTACTTTAATCTGTGGTGGGTTCACTCTCTGAGAGCCAATGGATATGTATGTGTTGTGACTCCTTGGGAACAGACTGTCATCTAACAGTCTCAAGTAGAAAGATGCCCCTGGTTTATCCCAAGATGACCTGTATCTTCAATAATAATCATAAAGCCAATTCTAGAAATTTGTTTTATGGACGCCAACAAACTGACTGAAGTTTTTATGAAAAGTTGTGAGACCCAGAACATCTGAGAAAATATGAAGGAACAGAGGAAGAATACTATGAACAAACTCTTTCTTCAATGCTTACTATACAATTGCAGTAACGATCTTTGTTTTATGTCAATGAAAAACAAAGAGAGCTAGATCAATGCAATCAACTAAAGATCAGAAATAGACTTGTACAAATAGGGTGGGATTATGATTTATAATTGTATTCTACATAATTCAACATATAATTATATTTTACATAATTGACAAATCATGAAGCAAAGACAATATTTGATGATAAATGAATTAATTGTTCATCTATATTACTTACGGGTAAAGAGAAATGAACTCTCAAGTCTTCAGTAAGTGTTGAGAAATTTTAAATGTGTATCACATAATGAAGGAAGCTAGCCTGAAAGTTGTTCACTATGCAGCACTCAATGGCATGCCATTATGGAATTGGCATTGCTCAAAAGAGAGAGCAATACTAGGGTAGAGCCTAAATTCAGCACAGGACTGGTAGATAAGTAAGAAGAGCAGAAAATATATAGGAATCAAGTCCAAAAGAAGTAACAAAAGATGAGACTTTTGATGACCTTACATAGATAGAGAAATTTTCTTTAATTCCAGAAAAATGGCACCACAAATCTGGCTACATTGTGGTCAGTACTCATAAATATAACAACCAGAGTTTGGCACAATGCAGAGGATTTTGCAGCTAAGAATGGAGAATGAAAAGCCCACAGGAATTGTACAACATAACAAATGAAGTTTAATGAACATCACAGCGTTAATCTTTATCCATCAGTGATAACAACTGTTCAGTATAAATATAAGACAGTATTAGGATAGACTGAAGGGTATAAAGGAACTTTTGTTATGTTTCCTTGAAATTTTATAAACCAAATATATATGATAAACAGTTCCAGTTCTACAGGAGAAAGAATATAAAGAATCATATTTTCATGTATTACAATTTGTAATAGAATGTGAACTTGTAAAAGCAGAAGTTAAGAATACAGGAAATAAACCTAAATAATCACTAAAACTTCCTTGCCTTCAAGAGCAAGTAGACAATAGGAATGGGGTTTTGATGAGTAATACGGAGAAATGATAAATCTGACCAACATAGCAAGGGTAGAAATTTAAGGACAGCATTATAGAATTCAAGTTAAGTTCTTGGAACATTTTGTTCAAATTCCTTTATTTTTTTACCAAAGATGGTATTCTAAGATGATAGGAAGTGGTGAATAATGGGCAGATGCAATGATAAATAAAAGGATTAACAGTAGACAGGTGAATAATAAATGACAGGTAAATCAAATAGGAATATACATGACAGTAAAAATAGGAAGTCAATTGACAGAGACAGACTGTTACAAAGAGAGGGACTATTTTTCATAGTTTGAGGATGGAGTAGAAATAGAGGTGCAAAAGGTTTATTCTTTTTATCATAATTTATTTTAAAAAAAGAATTAGCAGAAAAAAAGAGGCCATGAACTGGAGATGGAGCAATGAAGAAGGGGGAAGGGGAAGATAATGTAGTTATCTTTAATTAAACATTTAAAACAATTTAGGAAAAAATATTAGACAACACAGACTAGAAATGAATACCTGTTATCCTGAAAACAATCAGGAAACTGATCCAGAAGGATTTTTAATTCAAGAACAATTTGATTTGCATGACAAGAGCTTGTCAGGGCATCCTTGACAGACATAAAGAGACAGTGGGTGGGGAGAAAGAGTTAGATGGAGACAGAGAGTATAAATATGAAGAGAGGGAAAGAATTAAGAATTCAATATATAAACAACTCAAAGAACATAGCAAAACCATATACAAACACTCAGTCTCCAAACCTTAAGAGAAAGTTTGAGGTTACCATTGGATAGCGACACAGCACCACAAGGGATTAGGACAAGCTGCATCCAAGTATTATCTAGATTCCACAGCCAGAAAATCACTAAAAGTACTTACAGGTGTGTCAAGTTGTCTTCCTCAGTAAATACAGACTGTTCTGTTGAGTCTAAGGATGACTCCTCTTTAGAAAATAAAGGGTTTACTTTCATTCTGTCCCCTTGATTCTTAATTTCTATTAAATTAGTATCCCATTCAGGAAGAGAAAAGTAGTTTTCAATATTCCAGTGGCTTGCCTAAAAATGGAAATCTATTTTATTTTCATAAAATTTATTTTCATCGAACATTTATGTGACTTTACCATAAATGTGATTAGTAAATTATCTTCCATGAATATTCACAAACAAAAATGAGCAAGACCATAAAAATAGGTATACCTTACCCAAAAATATTTTCAAAGTAAAAATTTCAGGGTAGATATCTTAATGTTTTTATTGCTGTGATAAAACACCATGACCCCATAGCAGTTGGAAAGAAAAGGATTTATTTGGTTTCCATTTTTTTTATTGCTGTTCACCACTGAAGTGAGGACAGGAACTCAAACAGGTTAAGAACCTGGAAGCAGGGGTGATTCAGAGGCTATGGAGGCGTATGATTATGTCTTCCAAAGAGTTTTGTATTGAAATTTGATCCTTGGTAAGGTGGTATAAGAAGTAGGTTCTAGGCAATTGAGAAACTGTCTAAAAAGAATTAGGACAGTTTCCTGATACCCTGACTAAGATGCCACCAAGCATGAGTGGCCTTTCTCAGCTCTCTGCCTTCGTTTCTCAGCATGATTCTAGCTATTTTGCACCTATATCCATCAGGCTGAGGCTATCTGCAATGAAAGGATACAGTTTGAGAGCCCTAATACACATCTGTGCCATGATATTTCTATTAAATAAACGGCTTTTATAATCATGTACCTAGTTTTGCAAACCACAGTCCTGAATACAAAGAATCTTGGACAATAACACTGGATCTTTGTTTAAAACATTTTTTTTTAACCTTTGAATTTTAAGTATTACTATTTTTTAATTTTATTTTATTTTTAATTTATATTTACACTCCATATTCCATTCTCCACCACCCTCATCTACCCTCTCTGTCTGCTTCACGTCCCACACCTCCTCTTCACCCCATCATGTGTCCATGTGGATGCTGCCACCTCCACCCCCATCCTGGTACCAATTCGACTTTTCTGTGTTCAGTGAGATATGTGGGTATTGTCTTCAACAAGAAGGCCTTGCCATCAGTTTATGGAGAGCAACCCATGATCCTGACAATAGCCTAGCCATTTAGGGGTTTCCGTCGATTCTTTGGGCCATCAAATCAGCCAGATATGACCCATTCCTTATCCTGGAAGTTTCACTTGGTGGCAAGAGATGCACAGTGGGATCTTTATCTAAGAAGCTTCTATTATAAGGCAGATTACTGAGTTCTAGGCCAGCCTGGTCTACAAAGTGAGTTCCAGGACAGCCAGGACTACACAGAAAAACGCTGTCTCAGAAAAACAAAACAAACAAAAAAACAACAACAAAACAAAAACAAAACAAAAACAAAACAAACAAACAAACAAACAACAAAACTGGGTTACATAGACCCCTCACAGGTCCTTAGTTTTAGCTGTCCCTCTTTGCACTCTCCCCCTCACCCACCTCTTCCATCTCCTCCTCCCCATTTGATCCTCCTCTTCCAATCTCCCATCACAATCCATCCATAGCTCTCTAGGCTATCTCCACTTCCTTTGCTCTCCCCTAGTCTCTTACTCTATATGGAACCTCTGTACGATATATAGACTGTAGTATGATTATCAAAGACATAATACCTTATGTTCCCATAAAAGTGAATACATATCAGTTATCTTTTGGGTTTCTGAGTTATCTCCTCGGAACTACTTTTTCTAGCTCTGTCCATTTACCTGCAAATTTTATTTTTTAACAGCTGAGTAATATTCCATTGTGTAAATGTACCACATTTTCTTTTTCCATTATTTAATGTTCAACATCTAGGCTGTTTCTAATTTCTGGTTATTTTTAACAGAATGACAATGAAAGTGATTGAACAAGTGTCTCTGTAGTAGCATGTAGAGCCCCTGCATATATATCAAAGGTTAATAAATGTGAATCTGGAGGCTGATTGATTCCCAGCTTCCTGAGGAAACAACATACTGATTTCTATGGAGACTGTATAAGTTTTCACTCCCATAAGAAAAAGATGAGTGTTCCCATTGCTCTCCATCCTTGCCAATATGACTTGTCATTTGTTTTACTGATATTGGCTATTCTGATGTGTGTAACATGAAATCTCAAAGTAGTTCAAATTTGTATTTCCTTAATGAGGAAGGATATTAAACCTATCTTTTTATATGTTGAAAATAGATTATTTTCTCATACAACCCAATTTGGCCATAGTTTTCCCTCTTTCTACTTCTCTCAGCCATATCACGTCCCACTATTTTTCTATCCCCAATTGCCATCTCCCCTACATTTCCTCCTCAGAAAAAAAAAAACAAAAAAAAAAACAGGCCACCAAGAGACGACACCTAAACAGGAGAAAACAGGATACACAAAAAGACAAAGAAAAAAGCTGAAGAAGCCAACTTAATATGAAGATAGGAGTGCCAAGAACAGACAACAGAATCACAGATACAACTACAGCCATTGTTAGGATGTGACGAGTCCACTGAAAACACCAAGCTAAGAGCCATAGCACATTTGGAGAGGACCTGATAAAAACATGTGCAGGCCCCAAGCTAGCTGCTTTAGTGTCTGAGAGCCCATGTGAGCCCTGCTTTGTTGATTTGGTGAGCCATGTTCTCATGGTGTCCTTCATTCCTTCTTACTCTTATAGTCTTTCTATCTCCTTTTCTGAAGGGGTTCCCAACTTCCTAGAGAAAGTATCCAATGGAGAACTCCAATTTAAACACTCTTTCCAAATAATGTCTACCTATGGGTCTTTGTGCTGGCTCCCATCTGCTGGTAGAGGGAGATACTTTGATGATAACTCTACAAGACACTAATCTATGAACATAGCAAAACTTCATTAAGAAGTATTTCACCAATTTTGTTTTGCCAGCTGTGTTCAGTTCTAGCCTATATCTATAGGCTATTTAGTCTCTGACTTCTGGCCATCCAGAGAGTACAGGGTTAGGGTTACCCCAAGATATTTTCTATTGTTTGAGGGTTTGAGGCTATTGTGAAAAATGCTGTCTCCATGATTTTTTTCTTGATAAATTAGTCATTTATAAATAGGAGGGATACTGATTTTTTTTTTAGTTAATCTTGTATCCTGCCACTACATTGAAAGGGTTTATCAGGTCTAGGACATACAAGGTGGAACGTTTAGAGTCATTTATGTATGCAGTCATCCTATCTGCAAATAATAGTACTTTGACTTGCTTCTCTCCATTTTGTATTCCATTGATCTACTTCAGCTGTCTTACTGCTTCAGCTAAAATTTGAAGCACTATATTGAATAGATATTTAGCCACTAGATAACCTGGTCTTGTTCAAAATTTTAGTGGAATTGTATTGAGTTTCTAATATTTAATTTGATGTTGGCTGTAAGCCTGCAGTAAATTGCTTTTATTATGTTAAGGCAATGATAAATCCCTTATCTCCTCAGGATTTTTATAGTGATGTGGTATTGGATTTTTTAAAAGAACCTCTCTGTATCTAATGAAATGATCATTTTTTTTCTTCAGTTTGTTTATATGATGGATTGCATTTTCTGATTTTCATATACTAAAGCAGCTCTGCATCTCTGAGATGAAGCCTACTTGATCATGGTGCATGATCTTTGGATGTGATCTGGGATTGAGTTTGAAAGTATTTGATTGAGTATTTTTGACTCTATGCTCCTAAGGAAACATAGTCTGCAGTTCCCTTTCTTTATTGAGTCTTGATGTGGTTTAGGTATCAGCATAATTGTGGCTTCATAAAATGAATGGGGTAGTGTTCCTTCTGTTTATATTTATATGAGCAGTATTGTCATTAACTCTTCTTTGAAATACTAAAATCATCTGGCTCTGGGCTTCTATTCATTGTGAGAATTTAATGACTTTCTATTTCCTTAGAGGTTATAGATACACTTACATTGTTTATCTCATCTTAAGTAAAATTTGTTAAGAGAAACCTACTAAGAAAATTTTCTATTTGTTAGAGATTTTGAAACTTTCAGAAGTACAGGGTTTAAATATATGTATTATTCTCTGGATTTCCTTGGTATCTGTTGTTATATCCTCCTTTTCATTTCTAACATTGTTAATTTTGATGTTTCTATCCATCTTTTAGTTTGTTGTATAAGAATTTCTCTATTTTGTTGATTTTTCTCAAAAATACCTACTCTTTGACCCATTGATTCTCTGTAATGTTCTTTGTTTTTATTTTATTGATTTCAGCCTTCAGATTGATTATGTTATTTTTACTGTGTAAAAGTATTTTTAATTTTTATTAGATACTTTCTTCATTTACATTTCAAATGCTATTTCAAAAGCATCCTGTACCCTCCCAAGCCTTGCTTCCCTACCTACCCACTCCCACTTCTTGGCCCTGGCATTCCCTGTGCTGGAACATATAAAGTTTGGAAGAGCAAGGGGCCTCTCTTCCCAATGTTGACACATTATGCCATCTTCTGCTACATATGCAGCTAGAGATATGAGTTCTGGGGGTACTGATTAGTTCATATTGTTGTTCTACCTATAGGGTTGCAGACACCTTCATCTCCTTGGGTACTTTCTCTAGCTCCTCCATTGGGGGCCCTGTGTTCCATCATAGAGATGACAGTGAACATCCTCTTCTGTATTTGCCATGCACTGGCATAGCATCACAAGAGACAGCTATATCAGGGTCCTTTCAGGAAAATCTTGCTGGCATATGCAATAGTGTCTGCATTTGGTGGCTGATTATGGGATGGATCCCCAGGTGGGGCAGTATCTGTATAGTCCCTCCTTTCATCGCAGCTACAAATTTTGTCTCTGTAATTCCTTCCATAGGTATTTTGTTTGCTAATCTAAGGAGGAATGAAGTATCCACACGTTGGTCTTCCTTCTTGATTTTCTTGTGTTTTGGGAGTTGTATCTTGGGTATTCTAGGTTTCTGGGCTAATATGCACTTATCAGTAAGTGCATATCAAGTTACTTCTTTTGTGATTGTGTTACCTCACTCAGGATAATATCCTCCAGATATATCCATTTGCCCAAGAATTTCCTAAATTCATTGTTTTTAATAGCTGAGTAGTACTCCACTTGAAATGTGCCATATTTTCTGTATCCATTCCTCTGTTGAGGGACATCTAGGTTCTTTCCAGCTTCTCACTATTATAAATAAGGCTGCTAGGAACATAGTGCAGCATGTGTCCTTATTACCAGTTGGAACATTTTCTAGGTTTATGCTCAGAAGAGGTATTGCTGGATCTTCGTGTAGTACTATGTCCAGTTTTCTGAGAAAACGCCATACTGACTTCCAGAGTTGTACCAGCTTGCAATCCCACCAGCAATGGAGGAGTGTTCCTCTTTCTCCACATCCTTGCCAGTGTCTGCTGTCACATGAATTTTTAATCCTAGGCATTCTGACTGGTGTGAGGTAGAATCTCAGGGTTGTTTTGATTTGCATTTCCCTGATGATTAAGAATGTTGAATATTTTCAACAAATGGTGCTGGAACAACTGGGGGTTATCATGTAAAAGAATGGGAATTGACCCATTCTTATCCCCTTGTACAAAGCTTAAGTCTAAGTGGATCAAAGGCCTCCACATAAAACCAGAGACACTGAAATTTATAGAGGAGAAAGTGGGGAAAACCCTGGAAGGTGTGGGCACAGGGGAAAGATTCCTAAACAGAACAGCAATGGCCTGTGTGGTCAGATCAAGAATAGACAAATGGGACCTTATGAAATCGCAAAGCTTCTGTAAGGCAAAAGACACAGTCAGCAAGACAAAAAGGCCACCAACAGATTGGGAAAGGATTTTTACCAATCCTAAATCGGATAGGGGACTAATATCAAACATCTACAAAGAGCTAAAGAAGCTGGACTCCAGAAAAACGAATAACCCCATTAAAAATGGGGTACAGAGCTAAACAAAGAATTTTCAATTGAGGAATTCCGAATGGCTGAGAAACATCTGAAAAAATGTTCAACATCTTTAATCCTCAGGGAAATGCAAATCAAAACAACACTGAGATTCCACCTCACACCAGTAAGAATGGCTAAGATCAAAAATTCATGTGACAGCAGACACTGGCAAGGATGTGGAGAAAGAGGAACACTCCTCCAATGCCTGGCAAACATGGAGGTGGAAGCTCACAGTCAGCTATTAGATGGAACACAGGGTTCCCAAGGAAGAAGGAGCTAGAGAAAGTACCCAAGGAGCTGAAGGGGTCTTCAACCCTATAGCTGGAAGAATAACCATGAACTAACTAGTACCCCCTGAGCTCATGACTCTAGCTGCATATATAGCAGAGGATGGCCTAGTTGTCCATCAGTGGGAAGAAAGGCCCCTTGGTCATGCAGACTTTATATGCCCCAATACAGGGGAACGCCAGGGCCAAGAAGTGGGAGTGGATGGGTAGGGGAACAGGGCCGGGAGGGGGGAGGGTATAGGGAACTTTCTGGATAACACCTGAAATGTAAATGAAGAAAATATCTAATAAAAGTTGAAAAAAAAATGCTGTCTTTTTTCACTGGATAGTTTTAACTTCCTTGTCAAAGATCAAGTGACCATAGGTATGTGGGTTTATTTCTGGGTCTTCAATTCTATTCCATTGATCTACCTGTCTGTTGCTGTACCAGTACCATGCAGCATTTTTTTGTTTTTATTTTTTTATCACAATTGCTCTATAGTACAGCTTGAGTTGGAATTTTGATGGGGATTGCATTGAATCTGAAGATTGCTTTTGGCAGGATAGCCATTTTGACTATATTAATCCTGTCACAGAGTGATTATTTCTTGCTGTCTACTCCTCATGGGTGTGCTTGCTTCCTCTTGTTTTAGGTCAGCAGGACTCAACTTGTGATTTCTGACCATCAGAAAACACATATTTCAGACAATTTTAGGAACACCAAGCAATAAATTTATTTATATACTTTATTGTATAGTAAATAAATTCATTTATATACTATATTTGTATATCTTATTGAAGTTATTGTACCTTAATCTGCTCTGAACTCCCTGGCTGGTATGCACATGTTCCTTACTAACCGCCCAAATGTTTTGGATTCAATAATGAAATACACACAGGCAGCCTGATTTTTAATATGCTTTAAGCATCTCAATAGCTGGCCCACCCCCTAACTTTTTATGGCTAACACACTCCCCTCTGATCTTATTGAGTTGATATTTATCAAATTTATATTTCATCTTTGCTGCCCTGGGCCCTGATGGACAGCCGCCCTGGGGCTGCTTTCTCTCTGAACCTATATGGTGACTATCTCTCCCTCCTGCACCTTTCTGGCAAGGTTCATCTCTTATGCCCTTATCATAGCAGAATCCCCTCTTTCACCCTCCTCAGTCCCTTCTCAGAATTCTAAAAAGTCCTGCCTCTTGGTACCTGCCCAGCCATTGGCTGCTGCTGCGGATAACTTTATTGATCAGTCAAAAAGCAACTGGAGACAGGCTTCCTTTAGTGCCTAGTGCAGAAAACAGCAAACATGTTTTGGGGTGACTAGCAAAAGAGAAAAAAAAAAAACTGCTGTATTTCATTACTGCAATTTTGCTACTGAGCAGTGCCTCTGTTCCTAAAACCACCGGAAATATGTATTGTTCAATGTTCATGACCCACTGGCTAAGAACAGGTATTTTAGAGCTTCTGGTGTGCTGTTAAGATGTTAGTGTGAAGATTTACTCACCCACCTTTTTTAATGTAGGCATTTACTGCTATGCTACCAACTTTCATTTTACCACCACATTCATTGTGTTAAGTTTGGTGTGGTCCGTATTCATTTTCTCTGAATCCTAAAAAGTCTTTAAACTTTTTAAAATTTCTGTCTTGGATCCATTTTTCATTCAATAGAGAGTTGATCAAAAGTATTGTTCAGTATCTTAGTCTGGGATGTTAGTTCTCATCTCTTAGAGTCTGCAATGCATCAGTATAGGCCCTTCTGGCTCTTAGAGTCGCCATTAAGAAGTCAGGTGTAGGTCCTGTGCATGCGCACCAGCCCAGGGCTCGGGCACGGGCTCTGCGCACTCTCCGCGGGACCCCCCAGCCTGTCTTGGGACCACAGGTGAGCAGCTGAAGGCAGCATCTGTTCCTGCCCAATCCCGTGCGACCTGAGTCACCGGCCAGGACAGAGTTAGAGGCCCGGCCCAGGACGGACTCTCCCTTCTGGCCTGCACCAACACCAGGTCTCCTCGGTTAGAGATGGCAGGAGGTAAGCTTAAGAACAGAAGCAACAGAATCCAAGGGTACTTGGCATCACCAGATCCAAACTCACCCACCCCATCAAGTCCTAGATACAACAGCACACCAGAAAAACAGGACATGGATATACTAATAAAAATAAATAAATAAATAAAAATAAAGTGACTCGTCATGATGATGATGGAGGACTACAAGAAGGAAATACAGGAAAACGCAGATAAACAAGTAGAAGCATTTAAAGAGGAAAAACTTAGAGAGGTACAGGAAAACACAGATAAACAACTAGAAGCATTTAAAGAGGAAATACGTAGAGAGTTACAGGAAAACAATACCAAACAGGTGATGGAATGGAACAAAACCATC
>LR750905.1:144473-198457 GCA_902729485.2 Mus minutoides | reverse complement strand
AGAAGCCTAGACTACCCAAGATACAACTTACTAAACACATGAATCTCAAGAAGAATGAAGTTCAAAATGTGGTCTCTGTGCCCCTTCCTAGAATTAAGAACAAAGCACACACTGAAGGAGTTACAGAGATCATGTGTGAAGCTGAATCAAAAGGATGGACCAACCAGTGACGGCGGCTGCCAGGGATCCCTCCCATAATTAGCCACCAAAATAAACACTATAGCATATGCCAGCAAGATAATGCTGAAAGGGACCTGATATAGCTGTCTTGTGGGAGGCTATACCAGTGCCTGGTAAAAACAGAAGTGGATGCTCACAGTCAGCTATTAGTTTGAACACAGGACTCCCAAGGTAGGAGCTAGAGAAAGTACCCAAGGAGCTGAAGGGGTCTTCAACCCTATAGGTGGAAGAATAACATGAACTAACTAGTTCCCCCTGTGCTCATGTCTCTAGCTGCATATATGGAAGAAGATGGCCGAGTTGGCCATCATTGGGAGGAGAGGCCCCTTGGTCATACAGACTCTATATGCCCCAGTACAGGGGAATGCCAGGGCCATTATGTGGGAGGGGGTGGGTAGTGGAGCAGGACGGGGACGTGGTAGGGTAAGGGAAAATTTCTGGATAACATGTGAAATGTAAATGAAGAAAATATCTAATAAAGAAAAAAAAAGAAGTCAGGTGTAATTGTAATATGTCTGCCTTTATAAGTTTCTTGGTCTTTTTTCCTTTGCAGCTTTTAATATTCTTTCTTCGTTCCCTATGATTTTAGTGTTTTAATTACTTTGTGCTGAGGGGACATTCTTTCCTAGTATAATTTATTTGATGATCAGTATGCTTCTTGTATCATGATAAACATGTGTCTCTTTAGATTAAGAAATTTTTCTCCCATGGTTTTGATGAAAATATTTTCTGGGCCTTAGAGTTTGGATTCATCTCCTTCTATTTCTGTTATTTTTTAGGTTTGGTTTTTTTTTTTTTATAATGTCCTAGACTTCCTGAATGTTTTAGGTCAGCAATTTTTTTATATTTAACTTTTTTGAGGGGACTGATCCATTTCTTCTATTATATCTTCAGTGCCTGACATTCTTTCTTCCATCTGTGATATTCTGTTGGTAAAGCTTGTCTCTATAATTCCTGTTTGAAATCCTAAATTTTTCATTTCCAGAATTCTGTTTGTGATTTATTATTGCTGTTGTTATTATTATTATATTAGTAGTAGTTTTGCTTATATTTCCATTTTCAGGTCTTAAATCATTTTATTCATTCCTTCAAATGAGTCTCTTTTTGCTTTCATTAAAGAATTTATTCATTTCCACCAATAGTTTTGTTTTCCTTGATTTCTTCAAGGGACTTATTTGTTTCCTCTGTAAGCATGACTACCATCTTCATATAGTTGGTTTTAAGGTCTATTCCTTGTGCTTCTGCTACATTAAATTATCCGGGGCCTGCTGTGGTAAAATAGCTGGGCTTTAGTGGAGATACACCACCCAGGCTGTTATTGTGTTCTTATGCATCAAGGGACATCTAGGCATCTAGATTTGGAATCATTAAAGGTCTGGTTGCTGATGCCTGGGTTTGTCTTTGTTGGGTGGGTGTTTTATTCTTTGATTTTTGTCTCCTTGCTGGATTTTTGGAGCATGTGATAGCTGTATTTTGACTCTTTTGCTGGCTTGCTCAGTTGGTGTGTTCACAGGTAATGTCTGCTGGTATTCACAGTAATGTCTGCTCTAAGGTGGGCACTATAGTGAAGAGAAGAGAGAGGGAGATTAGGAGGGGACAGTCTGTGAGATCCACAGGATATGCAGGCAGAAGGAAGAGAAGCTGCATATAGTATTAGGGACAACCCTGATAGATTGCATGTAGAGGAACACAGAGAGGGGAAAGCTTGGCAGGGTACCTACTTGCTTTGCTGGCTGGAGTTGGCTAGGGTTGATCAGGAGATACCTTTTGGAGTTAGGGGCTGTGGTACAGTGACTAATGGTGGGAGGAGGGTGAAAGGAGATGGACGGCCTGTGTGATCCATGGGAGAGATTTGCAGGGTGGGGGAAAGCTGCTACTGCTGACCTATTGCAGTACTGGGCATGAGAAGCTGAATTTTCCTATTAAAAACCCTAAAATAAATATGTTACACCATCAGGAGTCAGTCAACATCTTTCCATGTCTCCTGTGCCTTTCCCTTCATGGAGACTGTTGCAGCTAGTAGTAATCAGGAAAAGTAATGACAGAGTTACAGCTACAGAAATGCCCGACCGTTCATTCATTTCCTTTAAAGACTACAGGAGACTTTCATGGAAATAAGGCCAAAAGTATACTAAATGTCAAGTAAATTTTATAATAGCAAAGAAAGAATGTGCATACCTGACCAAAGATCAAGGCAGGAGCATTGGAAAATCCAGTCACACAGACACTGCAGTCTGCAGAGGAAGAAATGATAAGCAAATGGCCACAGGACTCACAGATCTCCAAGGAACTTATCCGATCCTCGTGAGGTTGAAATGATTTGAGCAAAGGTGGAGGCTGGGTGATTTTGCTCTCAGTGGAATTTGTACAATACTCCTGAATGGGAGGAAATGCCCTGACATTTAGAAATTTAATTATTAAAGAAATTGAAATAATGCCACTGTTTTAAGAGCCTGATGTGGAAATGGGGGGTAGGGAGGTACATTTAGAGATGATAACCTATGATCCACATTAAAGTATAACATGTATAGATAGTTGATATATCATCATATAGATGATAGAAGGGAGCTTAGCCACAAAGAGACACCTACTATTACATTATCTGATGATTTTTTAAATGGAGCAAGTCATCACTTATTTTTAAAACAACTGACTCAGGCTGGTTCTGAGTAGCTGAAGGACCAGCACACTAGATGACATTTAGAATTTGTTTCATTTAAGAAGTATCTGAATGTTTGTGTCCAAACTCTCCTCCCCACCTCTCCCTCTCTCCCTCCTTCTGTGCATTTGTGTGTGAGTGTGCATGTGTATGTATGTGTTTCAGTTACTTTTAAAAAGTCTCTGCCTCAAAATAATTTCTTTAAAATATTCAGGATGAAGTACTTTTTCCACTGTCTACAAAACAGGTGAGATGTGACTCACATCACTAGATACCTTTTATAAGATATTTTGAAAACAAACAAACAAACAAACTAGTGATGGTACTGAGAGAATATTTTCCATTTACCTCTATGTTCCAGATTTTCAACCATCCATCAGAATCTCCAGTGGCAAGGTATTGATTCAGTTTATCAGTAGACATAATAATGGATCCAACTCCAGCATGAGCCAAAAATTCAGCCAGAAGTATTTTCTTAAATGTATCCCAAAACCTGACATAACCAGATGCTCCACATGACACCAGGTTAGCCCCTCCTATTACATAAGGGAAATCTATTAGGAAAATACTCCCAGAAATCCCAGAGTAGCTTCTTGCAGTGGCATCCCCAGTGGGGAGCATGTGAGAGTAGAGAGATCAGTAGCACTGAAATCTATCCAGACTCCCATTCTGATTCTCTAAATTATAAAACAGTGCTTATCCTATGATAATCTTTTTGCAATATTAAGCAGAATTTATATGGACTATTGATAAGTTATATAAACGATTCCACTAAGTTTGGTTTTCTTTTGTTCATTTACTACACTGATATTGTTTGCAATTATGTTAAGTAAAATTAATTTTTGAAATAAATTTATAAAATACTAACTGAAATGTTATGACATTTTTCTGAAAGTATGACACTTATTTTCCATGATAAGTCATTGGACATGTACACAAGAGTCAATAACCCTCATGCACAAGTATTGGTGCACATATGCCTTTATGACTGCACAGATATAGATTTTTTTATTGAGCAACAAACAATGGATTCTAATTATGAGTTCATTTTAAAATTTTCATCCAGATATTTATAGTATCCCCCATATAAAACCATTTTCCTGTTAATAGATCTGAAGCTAACTATTTACACTTGCCATTTACTTTAAAATGTTCTTTGAAAGGATTCCTCTGTGGCAAATTTATTACTGATAATTCTATAGACTGTTTTGCATTTGTATTACAACTGTTGGTAATAAACAGTATGGTTAAGGTAGAAGTGATAGCAAATCTGCTTCAGCAGAAACATTCTAGAAATCTAACATTAAAAAGAATTAGTGGTGAGGAACTGAAATTAATTTTAGGATAATATTTCATAATGTGGGGATTAGTATATTTTGAAGAATGAATACTTTTATAATCTGTTTCAAATTCATCTTAAATGTTGCATAAGGGATTTGAAACAATGAAAGGTATAACTTTACTGATTCTGAAAATTTTATATAAATATCATGCAGGTTTTCCATTTGCAAATTCAATGTGGAAAAGTGATTATATAAACTATAGCTCAGATTTGCTCATTACTTTCTCCAGTCACATAATGTTCAAGTCTGGATCTATTAGGTTATACACACACACACACAAAACTAACTATCAAAATATAATTTATGTGGAAATTCAATGAATCTTTTTAAGTTATATTTTGTAAAGCAAGAACTAATCTGCATCCAAATATTGCTATTTTGTCCATAAACCAACTACTGTTGGGTATCACCAATGTTAGTGTCTCCACAAAAAAATTCAAATGGGGCTCTGACCTATTGCATGAAGTATAAATCAAGTGGCAATAATACTCTGAACATCCCCAAACAATATTTATATGAAGACACAAGGCAGGCAGCCTTTGCAGTGGGATAGGCAATCAGTTTAAACCTCCCCTACTAAGTCATATATCCAACATCCTCAGTGAAGTCCTTCTTCAGTGCAGTCAGATATTATTCCGTTGATACATATGGACTTACACCTTGACTCATGTATTTGCAGCTTGTATCTAACTATGCGTTCTGCCCTTCCCAAACACCTATTAATTATGACATAAACACAGATAAAATTTGTTTTCCATATGAAATGGTTGTTGCAATTGTTCTCATCTCAGCATAGACAACAGAGAAATTATTTGGCAGATCTATTTGCCACCCTCAACAGTCTGAGCTTCCTGTCCAAGTGTCCCTGACCTTTCATAAACCAGGACAGACTTGATAGCTATGCAAAGTCAAATACTGCAAGACCTAGATAATAAAATAGATTGAACTTCCTTTATTTTTTTTCTTTATCAAATACAGAAAGGCAAAATGGAAACACATATTTTACCTATGGCTGCATTGGTTTTTCTTGCTTCAAGGAAGTAAAGCCTCCTAATAGCATTATTACCTTCTGGGTCAGTCTTTACATTTAGGGCAGCCTGGGTGGCCTGGTCTGCCACACTGTGAGTTTCACAGGTTCTCCTGGCATTAAGCTTTTGTGCTTCTACATCTGTGATAAAGAAAAATCCAGGGCTCTTAGTGAAGAGGACTGTCATCTGTTCAAATTAGCATGCTTGAACTGGCCTTCCTCCACCCTAGCCTCAGGCAAGATAACCACTACTCCCACCAAGTCTCACAACATGTAGTCCTCTCCCATCAGGTCTCTGACTAGTCTCTTCTATAACCTCTACAAGAAATATTGTTTGACTTCATTTTTGCTTTGCATACACCAGGCACACTTCCTGTTATGAGTTAATTGGAACTTCAAATCATAGTCATAGTTAATATCACAGACATCCCAATATGTTCAAGATAAATGTTTCTCTAGTGGCATGAAATTCTAGTTAATGTTAATCTTTCAAGTATTAATGAACATGAAATCAAATGAACAAATATATGTATACTTAAATAATGGTCCTTAATGATTCTATTTATTAGTGTATTACTCAGGAAAGGACATTCATCATGGTAGTTTAATTACATACTTATATTATCTTCAGGCCACATTATGGAAACTGAAAATGTTTAGGTCAAAATCTATTGATAGTTTGCAGATAGTTTTGTAAAACCCCTACAAAGACACCTATAAACTTTCAAAATAAAAAATATTGTAATGCCTGGTGTGGGGTGATAAGTCTGCTGGTATACTGCTTGCTACGTAGTTAAAGAACCCTAGTCTCATATGCAAAAGGGCACTGTAGGATGTACTTGTATCCCAAAGCTGGTGATGTGGTAGAGATGGTTCACTAACCATGAGCCTAGTCTACTGAACAAATGCCAACCCAGTGAGAGAGACTGTCTGAAAACAAAACAAAACATCAGACCAAGGTGGAAGGTGCATGAGGAATAGCAGATAATGCTCCCCTCTATCCTCCCTATGTATCTTTGTATACGCTTGTATTTGTACTTGAATACAAGAGATGGGGGGGAGGGGGAGGAGGAGGGGGAGGAGGAGGGGTAAGGAGAGAGGAGGAGGAGGGAAGGTGAAATAGGAGGAGAGATAAGGAAAAGAGTTGTAATAACGTCCTTAATGTCTTTTAAAAGCTTGCAATTGTGATTTGAATGAGAATGTCATCCACTCTCTCAGATGTCTAAAGATTTGCTTCCTAGTTGGTAATGCTATTTGGGCATAGTGTAGTCTTGCTGGATTGACTATGTCACTGGAAACAGGCTTTGAGGGTTAAAACCCACATGTATTCCCAGTTCACTTTCTGTTTCATGTTAGCAATTTAAGATGTGAGCACTCAGATTTATGTTCCCTTCATAGTGCTTGTATATTTCTAGCATCAAGAAGCATAAATGTAAATAATCTCCTTTGTCTTTGTCCTGGTGTTTTATTGCACTAGTAGAAAAATAACCAAAATAAGTCTTGTTACTTATGTCTTATTTCTCTATGTATGTAATGATAGCCATAGTTAGGATGCTCTAGATATAAATGGTACTCCCTTGAAGTCAAGGGGAGAGAAAGAGGCAGAATTATAGCATATCCTTGGGATGTTGAGATGAATCTTAATGGCTAGTTCCTTGTACATAATATGGCTCAAAACCTTGTGTCTGCAGTCAGATAATCCCTCAGATTCTTACATTTTTAAATTGGTTTTCATACTCCCAATAAATCACTCTTTAGCTACACACACACACACACACACACACACACACACACACACGCACACACGCACACACACACACAGCACCAAATGGCAAACACTTTAATAAAGTTAAATTTATTCACTGTGAAATTACCTAATTGAGTCAATAGGAAAGAACTGGACCATAGGAAGTGTCATAATCATTATCTAAAGGAAAAGTCTTAGTTTCTAAACAAGCTAAAATAAAATATGAAAGATGATTGTGGGGATACTTAGGTATAAATTATTCATGTTATCTGCTAAAGCCAATAAAATGTAATAAACTTCTGTCTAATGCTCCTCTCAGGTTTCTAAAGTAAAGAATAATTTATGATATCCAGGTGGCATAATATTTAATACAAGCCCCAGACTGAGGGTGAACAGCCATTCAAGTGAACATAGTTCCCATTTTCCTACTAAAGGATACCTAAGATCACTTAAAGGCAATTCTGAAAGTTTTATTGGCTAAATCTAAAGCAGATGAAAATGAGACTCCTGCTCCCTGGTGTTAGTAATACCAAAATACTGACATAGCATAAAGACAAAAAATGGAGGGCCATGGATAGTTTTCAAAGCCAAGTCAGTCTTGATGATCCTCTTTATCACCGTGATAAGACTATAGTATCACTAAGCCATAACATTTACAGCCTCTCAACTATAGGTTAGGTGTACATGGAAGGATGTGCATGCATAAACATGCAGGCCTACTGCACTCCAACAAAACACAAAAATTCAGTTTCAAACTTGTACTCACCTAACATGGATGTTACCTGTCTCTGGTAGCCAGGGTGAAGAGCGTGGTGAGCATTTTCTGTGTTGTTATTCCACAGAACAATTTCTCCATCATAGCTCCCTGTAGGGACCAAGATAAAGAGCAGAGATTACCAGATAATTATATAAAATGTGGGCAAATAGAAACAATAGGAAACCATTTCCAATGCATATTATATACAATCCCATAAATAGTAGCTATTCTCTACTTTTGAAAACATAAATTATACTGATACCTGAACTTTTTATTAACTGTAAAATTTCAATAATTATAAAGTAACCCACATATTTGGTGGATTTCTCTATTATTTTACTATAATAAATCATTTGGAATAAAGGCACTGAAGTTAAACAAGTTGAGTCCAGCTTCTGCCAATTATTAGCTATGCAGCCTTACACAGGATATTTAACTCAGTTTGATACCAATATTTCTTCATCTATAAAACTGGGCTAAAAGTTGTACTTACCTTATGGGGTTATTGTAAGAATGAAAAATATTTTGAATGGTGCTAAGAACAAGGCAGGGATTGAGAAAGTATAAATTACCCCAAGACTTCTGTTTCTACACTATTTATGCATGTGAGAGAGATTTCTTTGCATTTCTTTCATCTAAATTCCTTGTGAAATGTTTTCTCCAGGCCAACAGTTCTTCCTATATAAAGTCATTTGTTCCTGTTTTATTTTGATTTGTTTTTTTTTTTTTTTTAAGAAAACAGAGAAAAGCTCAAAAAGAAAAAATATTGTCATGCCTATGCTGTGTGAGGAGTCAGACAGCAATGTCCAGATGGCACACAGTTTCTGTGGAGCAGAGGACCAATGGCAAATGAGAAGCACAAAGGACAGCTGAGTTAGGGTGTTACATGGTTTTTTTGTTGTTGTTGTTGTTGTTTTTTGGGGGGTGTTGCATGTTATGGTGACTTCCTAGGGCTTAGGGAGAAGATAGAAACGTGTATTAAACTTTGTGCTGTTCTGAACAAAGCAGTCTACTTAGGTCAGAAACTGTTAGGTAAGGCGATGGATCTCATCACCCCATGGTGGAACTACTACTGTCTACTCTGATTCTCAAGTCATTAGGAACAAAGTGCTTGGCTGAACATTTTCCCTGTATAACTGAGGGCATGGGAATAAATTAAGAGTTATATTATGCCAAAGAGTTCATTTGTTCTGTGTCATATGTATGAAGAAGTTAACATATTATTTAAGATAGATATAGAAGACGGTTGAGGTGTTCCAATTAAGAAGCATTTTCATGCCACCAAAGTATGATTCTTACCCCAAAGTTCTAATACTTCTCTTGGAAAAATAAAATGCTATCAGAAGTTAGTGTTTGCTAATGAGTTTATTATAGCTTAAGCAGCATTATGTTAAAATATTACACGGGCTATCTGTACTTTAAACAAAAACATACCCAAAAAGTTCTTAGCCAGAGAGAACTATGAGTTAAAGTTTAAATTAAGCTGCAACATCATCACAGAGTAGGTACACAGCAGATCTAGGAAACGAAACTATTGATAGAGCACAGAAGCTGATAGTCCTAACTATCATAGAAGAAGTTAAAGTTGTAATACTGCTTCCTTTGGAAATCTATTCATTTATGTTTTCAGTTGAGAGAAGTCTTTTCTCAAAATTTACCGCAATTCAACCAAAACCATCTCTAAGCCACTGTCCAGAAAAGGCTCAATTTACCTGTAACAAGAGTTTGCGGGGGTGAAAATGCAGCACACAAGATGTCATCTTGGTGATGGACACCTCCTTTCCACTCTTCAGGCTGGATGAAAAACTGATTAAAGTTCTGAGGTCGAAATACAGTAACCGCTCTGTAAAAATGATATAGAATTTAGCTGCAAATATAAAATTGGTACTGATATTGAGTAACCATTATCCACTTCAACAGCACAATTTGAAAAGTCTAAAAGAATACCACCCAGAATTTTATTTCCACTTGTCATCCACAAAAAAGTCAGCTTCTCATTGAAGTCTCTTTAAAACTCTCACATTGAATATCTAATAGTTTACAAATGCTTAATGTAGGAATGTCAATTATCCTTTTGTAACTACTAAAACCATTTGATAACATCCATTTATCAGATTATCTATTTCCAAGACCCCAAAACAAAATTTCCTCACATGAAACTCTAAGAGTTCTATGGCACTAATAATAGAAACCAGGGAAGGTCTTAGAACAAACATTGCCTGGTACTGTAATGAGATAGATCTGATTTCTTTCATTAAAGCCTCTTTGTAGGGTGTGTAACATGGAGTCATTCCCAATAGTATTTTCCTGAATTGTGGTAGCCATGGAGTCTATTGTCCTGCAGTCCACTGTATATTTAAGAAATATTATTTGTGAAAAGTGTTTCAAAAATCCCATCCTCAGGAAGTATGGCACCTGGAAAATACAGAAATAACAACTTTAGAAAAGTCAACTACGTTGTCCTGCTGAAAAACTTGAGTGTGTACCACAATGGAGACAGAGCGGACAATCAGAAACCTGGAGGGGAATGAGGAATATAGATGGTAGTTTAAAGGAGTCAGCACTGCTTTATTTCTGCTCTGGTGGCCAACTTGTATAAAAATCTCCCCTTCTTTCCATGGCTAATCCTAGTTCAAATGACCATCAGTTACCCTAGCTTCAGCCTTTACTGCTATTCTTCCTCTCCTTTCTAAAACTGTGCTTCTTCACCCAGTTGAGTGTCTGTCTTAGTCAGTGCTTCTATTCCTGCACAAACATCATGACCAAGAAGCAGTTGGGGAGGAAAGGGTTCATTCGGCTTACACTTCTATACTGCTGTACATCACCAAAGGAAGTCAGGACTGGAACTCAAGCAGGTCAGGAAGCAGGAGCTGATGCAGAATCCATGGAGAGGTGATCTTTACTGGCTTGCTTCCCCTGGCTTGCTCAGCCTGCTCTCTTATAGAACCAAGACTGCCAGCCCAGAGAAGGTCCCACCTAAAAGGGGTCTCTTCCCCTTGATCACTAATTGAGAAAATACCCCACAGCTGGATCTCATGGAGGCACTTCCCCAACTGAAGCTCCTTTCTCTGTGATAACTCCAGCCTGTGTCAAGTTGACACACAAAAATAGCCAGTACAATTGACCCCTTGTCAACTTGACACACAAACACTTCACTATTAAGCCTAAACCCTTAGTTTATTAAGCCTAAACCCTTAGTTTCTTATTCATCCCCAAGATCTAAATAATTTTAAAAGTCCCACAGTCTTTGCAAATTCTTAAAATTTCAATCTCTCTTAAAATCCAAAGTCTTTACAATTAAAAGTCTCTTAACTGTGGGTTCCACTGGGCAGGGGAGAAGGGAGGGGGGAGGGGGGAGGGGACTTCCAGAATAGCATTTGAAATGTAAATTAAGAAAATATCTAATTAAAAAATTGGAAAAAAACACTTCCTTCAAGAGGGAAAAGCATCAGGGCACAGTCACAATGAAAATCAAAATCAAACTCCAACTGTCCAATGTCTGGGATCCAACTCATGATCTTCTGGGCTCCTCCAAGGGCTTGGGTCACTTCTCCAGTCATGCCCTTTGTAGTACACACATTGTCCTCTAGGCTCCAGATGCCTGTACTCCATTGCTGCTGCTGTTCTTGGTGGTCATCTCATGATACTGGCATCTCCAAAATGCTGTTGTCTTCCACTATAACTAGGCTTCACCAACAGCCTCTCATAGGCTCTCTTCATGGTGCCAAGCCTCAACTCCATGGCCTCTCACAGTTCTTCCGTGGCCTCAGCTGCTCTGCGTGACCCCTTCATGCCTTCAAAACCAGTACCACCTGGGTGATTCTTACACATTACCCAGTCCAGCCACAGCCCAAGGTACAACCTTGGACATCTCTAGAACACAGCCTCTGTGCTCTCATAAAACACGTCCCAGAATATGTTACTTCAATGATGCTGGTCTCTTCTTAATCACTGCAAATTTCTTAGTTCCAGCTAACCAGCATCAATAGTTCCAGTAAGGAAAAGTTTTCACTTTAGTAGTTCTTGTATCTTGTTAATCACAGCTGACTCTTCAGCCCCAGCTAACCAGTACCACAGAATCTTCACAATCCAAAATAGTAATGGCCCTGAAAAGAGTCTTATTTTCCCTCTGAAATTTCACAAGCCAGGCCTCCATTTTCTGCACTGTTCTCAACATTATCTTCCAAGCTCCTACACAACATTTCACAGGGCTCTTAACTCGGAATGGATCGTCTGGCCCAAAGTTCCAAAGTCCTTTCACAGTCCTCTCCAAAACATGGTCAGGTTGTCACAGGAATACCTCACTATGCTCGTACCAATTTGTCTTAGTCAGGGTTTCTATTCCTGCACAAACATCATGACCAAGAAGCAGTTGGGGAGGAAAGGGTTTATTCAGCTTACACTTCCATACTGCTGTTCATCACCAGAGGAAGTCAGGACTGGAACTCAAGGAGGTCAGGAAGCAGGAGCTGATGCAGAGGCCATGGAGGGATGTTCCTTACTGGCTTGCTTCCCCTGGCTTGCTCAACCTGCTCTCTTATAGAACCCAAGACTACCAGCCCAGAGATGGTCCCACCCACAAGGAGCCTCTCCCCCTTGATCACTAATTGAGAAAATGCCTTACAGCTGGATCTCATAGAGGTACTTCCCCAACTGAAGCTTCTTTCTCTGTGATACCTCCAGCTGTGTCAAGTTGACACAAAACTAGTCAGTACAGTGTCCTATAAATATTAGTGTTTATTTGTGAGCAAGAAGTTTGCTTCTTTTCCTTGAAACTCCTGCTTCCAGTATGGAAAATACATCACATTGGTAAATTTTCATGATTTATCTGCATTTTCTGAGCAGCTGGCTGTGGAATCAGGATGTACCCTCTCAATTTCCAGACCCAGGCCTGTTTATCTGAAAGCAACCTTTGTCTCAGGATAGGCTACTCCCCTGCCAACTCTGAAAAGAAGGGAACAGGGAAATGACAGTAAACTAGCTCAAGAGTGAAAACAGGTAGGCAGTGAATCATTTCCAGCAGATATTTCTATTTTTATACCCTGACATAAAATCCCTACAGTTGGACTGGGTTTAGTCATGAGAAGCTTATCCATGGAGAAAATGTTAAATTGGGAGCTCGAGATGATTGCCTCAAACTCTCCAGTCCATTTCTGTTAGATGTATTGAGCACAGGGTTTGACAATGTTTTGCTACCTTCCTGTCTATCAATTATCTGTCTATTACTTGCTGCTTATTCCAAACAAAAAGAATAAGTACTATGGATTACTCTCCAGATAGTACAGAACACAGTTCTGCCTTCTCCCTTATCTCTTTAATATGCATTCCTGTGCCTCTTTTTTTTTTGCCTCTTTCTTTCTCTCACCCCTTTGAGCAAAGAATACTTTATTGCCATTGTTCTTGTCTCTCTGTTCAAACGGAGATTGCATGTACCACCATGGATTCCAATATTACTTTTATACAAATGGCCTTTGACTGATCTTCATCCACACCTACCACGGTTGGATCGTTTTCACTTGCCAGATGGTAATTCTATGCATACAATTCTTCCATTGCTAAAATATCTTAATGCATGAAAAAAATCAAAATTTGTCAGCTTCTTTCCATAGTCTATTCTGGATTTCATAATTTGGTTCAGAGGCCAGCATCAGAGTATCCCACGTGCCATCTTTTCTCTCATCAAGAATACTAACATATTTACATTATCTACCCATGACACATTCATTCTGTTACTTCCACTTTAAACAGCCACTCATGGTTTCCTAGTACAGAGTTCTCTCCCTCAGTGGTCAACAATTTTAAGAGGCTCCTATCTCATTGTTGCTAAATCTCCTATCCCAAGATTAATTCTTCATCCTGTACTAGACTTACCTGTATTTCTGGAGCTTTTAATATACCCCATTCTTAAGTAAATATTCCTTATCCACAGAATTCCTTAAACATTCAGAACCAGGAGCCCAAAATAAATAAAATGCTAAATGAAATGTGTTAAGTGCCAAAGAAGCACTAACTGCCATCAGAGTCTAGAGCACAAGTCACAGAGGGGTGTTATTTACTGTGGACAATAACAAATATGTAAGTCATGGAAAAAGAATCACGATATAGAGAGAAGAAAGGACAATGAAAGACTAACCTGATGCCTGGCTTAAAAATATTTTTGGAATTTTCACTTCCTAAATGACAAAATTCAAATGTGTGCCTGTTTTTATGATCCAATGATATATAGATTTAATCTCCTTGAAAAGAATTATTTCTCCCAATTCTTCTAACATTGCCTTCTAGCTATATATGAATTCTCAAGGAAATCTCAACACACCATAAAGCACATATTCTTTGTATAACATTAGAAAATATTATGTTATTAGAGTAGAAATTATATAATACCATAATGTATTGTGTTCACCAGAATTGTACAAATGGATTACAAGGTTTCAAATTTACTGCCTTACAGGAGTGTTTTTAAATGTCAGACCTATCCAAAGCTAAGTTACTGAAAAGCACACTGCCTTGCCCAAACTGCATTCTTTCTGGTCTCTAAGCATTTCAGACATTTCTAGATGTGTGTTCTATTCTTTTATGAGAGAGCCCTATATTTATGTATACTATGCACTATTTTCTGAGGGCATTCACAATCCATGAAGCTTCTATAAGAACTAGCATAAAGAACTATATTTCTCATAGAAATAGTTATTTCTATAAGAAATAGCTTCTTTCTGACTTCTCAAAATTTTCACTTTCACTAATTTTATTAACAAGGTGGGACTTGTGTCTCTAGCTGTATATGTATCAGAGGATGGCCTAGTCAGTCATCAATGGGAGGAGAGGCCCTTGGTCCTGTGAAGGTTCTATGCCCCCAGTATAGGGGAAGGCCAGGCCAGAAAGCAAGATTGGGTGGGTTGGGAAGCAGGTGGAGAGGCAGAGGATAGGGGATTTTCGGAGGGAAAACTAGGAAAGGTAATAACATTTGAAATGTAAATAAAGAAAATATCTAATAAAAACACTATATATCTCATCTATTAGATTCTGTGTGTCTGGTTTTATGTTGAGGCTCTTAATCCACTTAGACTTGAGCTTTTTGCAGGTGATGAATATGGATCAACTTGCATTTTTTACATGCAGAATGCCAGTTATACCAGCACCATTTATTGAAAATGATTTCTTTTTTTGACCCTACGGTTTTGGCAATTATCTGTAGTTGATTGTGTTCATTTCTGGATCTTCAATTCTATTCCATTTACCAGTCTGTCTGTCTCTATACCAATACCATGCAGTTTTTTAAAATCACTATTGTTCTGTAGTACAGCTTGAAGTCAGGACGGTGATTCCCCCAGAAGTTCTTTAATTGTTTAAAATTATTTTGTCTATCTTACATTTTTGGTTTTTACATATGAAGTTGAGAATTGCTCTTTCCATGTCTGTGAAGAATTGTATTGAAATTTTTATAGGAATTTCATTGAATTTGTAGATTGCTTTTGGTAAGATGTCCATTTTCACTATGTTAATCCTATCAATCCATGAGATGGAAGACCTTTCCATCTTCTGATGCCTTCTTCAATTTCTTTCATCAGAGACTTAAATTTCTTGTCCTACAGATCTTTCACTTGCTTGGCCAGAGTTACATCAAGATATTTTATATTATTTGGTGCTATTGTGGAAGGTGTTGTTTCCCTAATTTTTTCTCATTTATATAAAATATGGCTACTGATTTGTTTGAATTAATTTTATATCCAGCTACTTTGCTGAACTTGTTTATCAGCTGTAGGAGTTCTCTGATAGAATTTTAAGGGTTACTCATATATACTATCATATCATCCTTGAATAGTGATACCTTGACTTCTTTCTTTCCAATTTGTATCCTCTTGATCTCCATCTGTTGTTTTATTGCTCTTGGTATAACTTGGAATACTATATTAAATAGATAGGGAAAGAGTGGACAGCTTTGTCTTGTTCCTGATTTTAGTGGGATTGCTTCCAATTTCTCTCTGTTTAATATCATGTTGGTTGTTGGCTTGCTGTATATTGCTTTTATTATGTTTAGGCATGTGCCATGAATTCGCGACTCTCCAAGGCTTTTAACCTGAAGGGATGTTGGATTTTGTCAAAGGCTATTTCAGCATCCAATTAGTTGATTATGTGATTTTTTTTCTTTGAATTTGCTTATATAGTTAATTATGTTAATGGATTTTTTAAAATACTAAACCATCCCTGTGTCCCTGGGATGATGCCTACTTGATCCTAATGAATGTTTTTTGATCTGGTCTTGGATTTTATTTGCAAGAATTTTATTGAGTATTTTTGTGTCAATGTTGATAAGCAAAATTGGTCTGAAGCTCTTTTTTGTTCAGTCTTTGTGTTGCTTAGTTATCCGTGGCTTCACGGAGTGAATTAGTGGGAAATATCCTTGAACACTTGGCACAAGGGAAAATTTTCTGAACAGTACACTAATACCTCAGGCTCTAAGATTAACAATTGTTAAAAGGGATCTGTTGAAACTACAAATCTTCTGTAAAGCAAAGGACACTGTCAACAGGACAAAACAGCAACCTACAGATTGGGAAAAGATCTTGACTATCCCTATATCCAATATAGGGCTGATATCCAAAATATCTAATGAACTCAGGATGTCAGACTCCAAAAACCAAATATTCCAGTTAAAAAATTACGTAGAGCTAAAGAGGATTCTCAACAGAGTAATCTCGAAAGGCCAAGAAACACTAAAGAAATGTGCAACATTCATCGGGAAAATGCAAATCAAAATGACCCTGAAATTCCACATTAAAAGAATCAGAATGGCTAAGTAAAAAAACAAAAACAAAAACAAAAACAAAAACAAAAACAAAACCTCAAATGACAGCACATGCTGGAGATGATGTGGAGAAAGGGGAACACTGCTCTATTGTTGTTGGGATTATACACTGGTACAAGTACTTTGGAAATCAATCTGTCTGTTCTCCAGAAAATTAGAAGTAGTTCTACCTGAAGCCCCAGCTATACCACTTCTGGGAATATACCCAAACGATGCCCTATCATACCACAGGGATACATGTTCCACTATGTTTATAGCAGCCTTATTCATAATAGCCAGACATCCCTCAACTGAAGAATTGACACAGAAAATGTGGTTCATTTATACAATGGAATACCGTTCAGCTATTAAAAATGAGAACATCATGAATTTTGCAGGCAAATGGATAGAACAAGAAAACTCAGACTCTAAAGGATATACATGTTATGTACTCACTGATAAGTGTATATTAGCCAAAAATACAGAATGCCTAGGATACACTCCACAGACTAGATCATAGAAATGTAAATAAGAAAGGCCAAAATGGGGATGCTTCAATTCCATTTAGAAGGGGGGACAAAATAATCATGAGATGCAGAGGGAGGGAGAGACCTGAGTGGGAAGGGGTGGAGAAAAGGGGGAGCAAGGTCAGAAGGGAGAAAAGGGGGAGCAAGGTCAGAAGGGAGAAAAGCCTAGAGGTCCAGGAGAATGAATGGAAATATGCACCTGCCAGGGTTGTGGGATGGTAGATGGGGGAAAATCCTAGAAAGTCTCAGAGACCTGATATATGAGAGACACCCAGGACTCAATGGATGGACCCTGAAGAGTCCACCTCAAGTAGGTAGCCAGGGTCCCCATCGGAGGGGTAGGGACACCAACCCACATTCAAAATTTTTGATCCAAAATTGTTCCTGTCTTTAAAAAATAAATGTAGGGACAAAAATGGAACAGACTGAAGGAATGGCTGACCAGACACTGGTCCAACTGTGGATCCATCCAATGGATGGGCACCAAACTCTGACACTGATGCTATATTGTGCTTACAAACAGGAGCCTAGCATGGCTTTCTTTTGAAAGTCTCTACCACCAGTTAACTGAGACAGATGCAGATACTTACAGACAACCATTGGACTGAGGTCAGGGACCCCTGTGGAAGATTTAGGGGAAGGATTGAAGAAACTGAAGAGAGTGACAACTCCATCGGAAGACTAACAGTGTCATGTAACCTAGAGCCTGGGGAGCTCCCAAAGACTAAGCCAACACTGAAGAACATACAATAGGCTGGTCTGAGGCCCTTGCAAACAAAGGACTGACTGCCTTTTCTGGCACCAGTGGGAGAGAATGAGCCTAATCCCTTAGATTCCTGATGCCCCAGAGAAGGTAATATTTGGAGGGAGACTCTCAGAGGCAAAGGGGAGGAGGATTAGATAAAGATCTCTGGGAGAGGGAACCAGGAGGGGGCAACATTTGGGATGTAAATAAATTAAATAAATAAAATAATAATTAATTTTTAAAAAGAGTACAAATCAAACATCTTCAGTTAGATTAAAGTACAAAGAAAATGGAGTCTTCATTTCTTGAGCTTCTGTAACTATTCCCCCTTAAGATTCTCCCTGGAGTCTCTCGCTCCTTCTCTTGCCTCATTTTCTTTGATAATATTCATCACTGGGCTGCATTGTGTTTTATACTTTTTTTTGTCTAATTTTTTTACTTTGTTTGTTTCTTTTCCTGTCTCATTAAGAAAGAAAGAAAGAAAGAAAGAAAGAAAGAAAGAAAGAAAGAAAGGAAGGAAGGAAGGAAGAAAGAAAGAAAGAAAGAAAGAAAGAAAGAAAGAAAGAAAGAAAGAAAATCTTATGGAGGTAGGAACTTTTCCACTTGCCTCGTCAATGCTAGGATAATTCAAACATAACAGAAAATGTACCAATCCACCAAAAACAGTTTAAGAATCATTCCTCTGTTTTGAAAAAATAATAATTTTAATATGAATATCATTAATTTCAGTTTAGAAAGATGCTATAATTAAGAAAAGACAAAGTTCTAAAACTCACCTTATTATTATAATATCATGTGTATGTTTCTAAGTTTATCTACTAGTAGCTTAAGGGAAAAGTGAGTATGGAGTGGGCATGAGAACCCCAGATCAATCTTTTATCTATTATGTAAGCCAAGTTTCAATGTTAAATGTCTTTTTCTCAAGATTTTCATATTAAATAGAAATAGATATATTCAGGGAACACCACTGGATACTTTTCATAATATGCTACAAAAAGGAGTCCCTTGACATTTGACCTTTTGTGTCAAAACACTGAAGAACTAATTACCTGGCACCTTTCCCTTGAAAGCTAACTTGAAATTTCAATTTGAAATGATAGGGATCCTTAAATGACCCCAAGAATCCACATTCAGTTCTCACCTTTTTTTATTTCAAAGACTACACTCTTTTAAGTTTGGACTTTGTCAAGAACAAAATTAAGTTTCAGAAAGAGCCACTTTTCAGCCCAATAGAAGTCAAATAGACTTATCCTTTGGCATTGAAATTTTTTACCAGCTCTGTCTCATATCTCATAGGTCCTGAGAGTACTGCCCGGAGTCATTATTCTACATTGCAAAAGAGAAAAAAAAGCTGATTATGAAAAGATCAATGTCAATGATCTGGTCCTTCAGGGGCTGATTGCTCATGTGCTATTGGTCCAGTTATTTTAAGCCTCATTAATAAATTTTCCTTTGATCCATCCATGGCTTTTTAGATTAATAATGAGTATCTCAGATGCAGGAAATCCATTCCAAATGAATTAGGTTTGATTTTTTCACCTCTTTCCTTCTTCCTAAAAATCTGTGCGGTCAAACTTTGGACATTGAAATAATCACAAAATCAGGTTTAGGAAGTCTCTGTGACTTTCAGATATATGCATCCCCTCCTTAGTTCCAAAATAATAGAATCCAAATAAGTCACAACTTCAGACTCATCTATTCTGACTCTTGTTCCAATAATAAAAATTAATCGAGTTTCATGAAGCTATCATTCCTTGAAAAGGCAATTATTAAGAGCTTAATAGTTTTTTTAGGTTAGTTTTATTCCTCAGAAGCTTCAAATCCTTAAGGTCATTTCATTTATTTAAAAAAAAAAAAAAGTTTAAAGAATATATTAAACCTGAAATAAACTAATTTAATTCCTAACACCATATATAGAAGATGCATATGGAATTAGAGAATAAGGTTTCCAGAGAAATGGTATCAAATTATATAAACAACTATTTAGTAATCACATACTTTTTAGAGTACTATAAAGGATGAATTACCAATAATACTTTAGGAATTATTTTAAATTGTGTGAAAGCTATCTTTTATATTTTTATATGAGTAAAATTTTATAGTAATAAAATCTTCATAAACAAAAATTCAGATATGTGTATAAGGTGATAGTTATCCTAACTCACTGTGACCATTTCACAGTGTGTACAGATATTAAACATTCTCCTGTATACTAAAAACATGAGTACACACTGCTTTGAATTTTCAATTATACCTAGATATAAAACATGAATTTCTTCTCTACACAAATAGAAAAGGGGAAACTGTCTTTTTAAATAGGCTACATGTACAGAAGAACATAAGTTTAGAGCAATTTGAGATATTAAACCATTGTGAGTATTAGATAGTATAGTATAGTATAGTATAGTATAGTTATATATCATATGTCTGGACTGAACAAATATAGCTGGCTGGCTACCTGTTCATTTAATTTTACCATTTAAATATGACCAAGGATACAAGCAGCTAATTTTGAACTGAATTTCTATCAATTCAGTTTTTTTCTCAGTATATTTTACTTAAAATAAATATAAATCAACTGCTATCAATTTTGTATTTGAGATTCTGCATTATGATAGAAGGATATAAATTATTGGGTTCCTATGGAACATGAGTTTTCTAAGTCCCTTTACTTGGGACAGTGTTTACCACTGTCTGCCTTGTATATTATAAATTTCTAAATCAGATATAATATATTAAGAGTAGGAATCATGATTCTTTGCAATCAACATGCTCTATTTATAACTCAATGATTACTATCTTACTATCTTACTATCTTACTATCTTACTATTTTAAAATAATATGTGAATGAAAGGGGGAATCAATTTAACAAAATCTTCAAAGTGATGTTAAATAAATAACAAGTATTGTGTGTTTCTTCATATATGTTTGAAACCATTTCATTAGCTTTGCTTAAAATAAACAACCTGCTCAATCATTCTTTATAATGCATATTATAATTCAATGTATGTTTATGTGGGGGGTGCCTTACTTTCATTTTATTGCTTTATTAACCAATAGTCCACATAAGAATGAAGGACAGACTGTAGACTATAAGACAAGTTCAGCTGCAGACTAGGATTATAAACCTTCACAGTCTGTTAACCTCTTTAAGCCTCAATTTTCTCCTCCAAACAAAGGAAAAATAACATCTGTCTCTAGTTCTAAAGATAGAGTAGATTTGAATATCTATAGTTGTTGCTGCTCACAAGCAATGGCTTATGATAGTCAGCTTCCACTTTAGAGGGATTTTAGTCCAGCAGCATGGCTACTCTGGCAAGGCATAACACCAAAAGACATTCTAGGTCTGTGTAATCTAGTTGGAATGATACCCTTTTAATCTCTCAGACTGGAATACAGACATGCCCTTAGTATGCACCTTTATTCCCAAACAATGAAGATAAAGTTAATTTCTAGAAGGAAGCAGCCATATTTGAAAGTGGCATCTAATTGATGGACTTGGAAAGAACTGGAGAAAGATTTAACAGAATGAGTCAGAGATAGACTATGGCCAATACGCAGGGAAAGAGCACAGGAAAGAAAAGCTACTTAAGGGCAACACAGAGAGAGCAGGCAGAGGGAGAGAGAAGAGGCAGTATTACCAGGACAATTTTACAGAGACAGATTGCAAGCAAAAGTAGAATGAGCCAGAGGATGAGAAGGAGCCAGAAGAGTAGAACATATTGCCAAAGTTAATATGAGGTCAAGCAGAAAAATTCAGTCAGAAACTGAGAGAAACCAGATTGAATCATTCAACTTGAAGAGAGTTTTGAGCCAGAAGAGCTGAGTTGAACCAACCAGCCAGAGATCAAAAAGCACTAGAAAGGATGAGCTTATTCAGCAGTAAGTCTCTGAGATGAAAATTATATCTGACAATAAAAGTTATTTTTATATTCTACTGCCTAGTTTACTTATCTACCATTTACTCGTTCAATAATATTATTGTATATATTTACAAATATTTTACAAATACCTTTCAAATATACTATGCATATCATATATTAGACTTATATATATTAGAAATATCACATATATTAATGTTATCTGTTCAACTTAGCTCTATATAAAAACATATATAGCTAATCAAATGAATATGATTAAGGAATGCTACACATATAACTTAGGAATAAATATTTGTAGGTTCAACAAAGTACCAAAAAATAATGTGTGCAAAGGCAGGAGGATAACATACTTCCTTTATTCTAGTTGTTGAACTGAATATCATTCTCACGACTATCTGGCCACCTCACCTGTCCTCCACACACCTGATTCTGACCCAAGGAGCCCCCACCTGCTCAAGGAGGAAGGTAAGGAAAATGAGAGAAGGACTGTGGGAGGGGGTGACCAGAAGGCAGGCAGTAAGTAGGATATAAAGTGAGAAAGTAATAATAATAATAATAATAATAATAATAATAATATATTTAAAGAATGTCCTGGTAGGGAAGATGTCTGAACAGATCTTAAAATAGAAATAAATATTAACTACATTTTAAAAACAAGACAGGAATTTCTAGTGGTGAAAAAATAAAGACATGAGGATGTTTGGAGAATCTATTTAAGGATTGAGAAGTTGGCAGAAAAGGACAAATTAAAGTGCTGTGGCAGTCATCCAAGCAGACATGATGCCCTAAATAATACAGCTGTGGTACCCAAGCAGACGTGATGCCCTAAATAATACAGCTGTGGTGCTCACAGGAGCAGATTTCCAAATAGTTAAGACATAAAGGGAAAGAGCCTTAATGACTACTGGGTTGTAAATTTAATGAAAAATCAATTAAAAAAAAAATGGTAGGGGTTCTACACCTGCGGCTATGAAGTAAAAGTTCAAACTCTGAGAGGAAAAGTGGCATCAGGAAGGAGGCGAAACAATGTGTTTAGAACATGCTGCATATTTCAGGGAGGAATATCTAGCATATAAGTAGATGAGTGAGCTTAGAGGTAACAGCTTAAGGGAGAGATTTGAGGTTTCTAGAAGATATTGCCAGCCTACTAAGATAAAGGCAAGGATTAAATTATATGATGTATGTAAAGTACCAACTGCTTTGTGGAAACACACATAAAGTAAACCTTAGGTGCCTCATTCAATAAAAGAAAGGTCTACTGTATCCTGAGCATAATTATCAATCCAATCTCTGTATTTAGATAGAACCTGAAGTTAAGGCCTCAACTTAACCTAATAGGCTCTGTCTGGATTTAGCAGGAAGCTTAATAATTAATTGTCCGTCTTTACTTCTCTAATCACTGTACCATACTGGCTGGCTTCACAGGCCATACTCCCTCAGCTATACCAAGAAGTTGCTGTTTGGCTTTGTAAGCTAAAAGCCTCTTAGTAATGATCCTGTCTGCTTCATGAAAAATCTATCCTAACAAAATGTCTCTAAGGAAATCTATTTTGTAAATCTGTATCTATAAATGTCGCATAATATAACTGATAATTCCTTAATGCAAGCTCCAGATAAAGAACTCCAAGCTGACAAATCTGGGAAAGATTGAAAAATCAGGGAGGAAGACAGAAGCGTGCTCATTTTCTTTGTCTTAGTCTTTCTAATTCTTCTCTCAATTCATAGGCACTAACTAACATTCCACCAACATATATCCAAATTTACAATGTGGTTGTTTTTTTGTTTGTTTTCTTTGTTTGTTTTTGCTTCTTGAGACAGGGTTTCTCTGTGTAGCCCTGGCTGTCCTGGAACTCACTCTGTAGACTAGGCTGGCCTCGAACTCAGAAATTCGCCTGCCTCTGCCCCCCAAGTGCTGAGATTAAAGACGTGTGCCACCAAGTCTGGCCATAAATTATATATATTTTTAAGAATGTTTCTTTAGACCCTTTATTAACAAATTGACACATAAAATAGTTTAAATTTTGTCTCTAAGCAATCAGAAATATTATCATTGGTGCTAATTTTTAACTATGTCGATCAAAAAAATAAAAAGAAATGCTATCTACAAATTTTGTCTTGCATTGATTAATTTTCTAATTTCTTTTTTACATTCAGAATGTAAACTGGATAAACTAGATAACATACCTTCACCCTGCCATAGAATTAAAGACATATTTTTCATAACCATGGCCTAGCTGTAGAGAGCCTCAGCCTGCTGCAGTTGTAAGTTGATAATGGATAAAGATTGTCCCCACTCTTGTCCTTTAAAATTGAATTGGTCCTTAATATCAAGTGGAATAATCTGAACTATACTTTTTTTTTATCATCAAACTGTCCTTGAAAACACTGTTTGTCCACATATAATCATTTCAAGATTGGAAGAAAAAGTCTTTCCTATGATTGGAAAAAAAATTACCCAATATACACTGCTGATTTTCTAGGTATTGAAACTGTCTGAATCCTGGGCTCAGATGACAAATGTTATGATTATATAACAAGCAATATCAGGAAAATTACCTATTACAGTAACATTTTGTGAATTATCAAAATTGTAAGAGATAAATGTTCAAAACAGAACACACTTAATTTTCCTGATATTTATATAGGGAAGTAGAACCTGGCTACTTTGTTCTCTCTACAAAAGTAAAAGGAAGCAAAATTTTTTATCCTAATTTTGAAAAATGTTTATCCTAATAATGCCATGGAAGAAGTGTCCCTTTGAAAGGGACAATGTGCCATGTGAAGGTACATTTCCACAGTGTCTGAAGAAGGTGATTGCACAGGTCTCAGGAAACCAGTTAGCTCCTATACCAAGGAATAGAGCTCCCGCCATGATGGGCCTAAGCATGTGGCTTACAGGCCTTGAGAACTGCTCTGTGGAAGGGAAAAGTGAAGGTATCCTGTACAATGGATGGAGGCAGTCTATAATAATTGAGTTTGCTCAATTTACAATATAGGAGAGACTTGAAAACGCAAGAGATAACATTACATATTTATTGATAAATTTTAAACTAAAAGATCAAAATTTCAAACCTAAGAGAAATCCCCAAATGGTTCTTCTGGTCACTCAAGTTGGGTAATCATATCCTATTTTTTATTCATGAAGTATTTAAAAGTTCCAACTCACCTACCTAAGCTACCAAGCTAATGATTCTAGCCAAATGAGACTTCCTTGTTGTCCTTTTACATTTTGATTTATACATATATAAACACTTCTTTTCTCTTCTGACGTTTTATATAGCATATCATACCTCTCCCAGCCCACAACCAGGATGGTCTTCTTAAGAACCAGGATCTGGGAAATGTCCACAACTCCATCTTGCCCAACATTAAGAGTATAGTGACAATATCCGTTAAAGTCCCATACCTTTAAGAGAAAAATAAAAATCAACACCGAGGTAGAAACAAAAATATCTTCAGTGTTTAAAACAAAACAGTATAACGGGAAGCATTTGATAAATGTGGCAGTTACATTCTGTAGTAGTTTTTCTCAATTTTCAATTTTGTAGGACTTAAAAATCACTTAGGAGACAAATCTCTGCATGTTTAATCGAAATGTGTTTTTAAAAGGAATTAACTATGCTGGTGCCTGGCAGATACAGAAGTGGATGCTCACAGTCATCTATAGGATGGAACACAGGGCCCCCAAAGGAGAAGCTAGAGAAAATATCCCAGGAGCTGAAGGGGCCTGCAACCCTATAAGAGGAACAATGATATGAACTAACTAGAACCCCCAGAGCTCGTGTCTCTAGCTGCGTATGTAGCAGAAGATGGCCTAGTCGGCCATCATCGGGAAGAGAGGCCCCTTGTTATTGCAAACTTTATATGCCCCAATACAAGGAAACGCCTGGGCCAAGAAGTGGGAGTGGGTGGGTAGAGAAGAAGGGTGAGCAGAGGATATAAGGAACTTTTGGGATAGCATTTGAAATGTGAAATAAGAAAATATCTATTAAAATAAAATTTAAAAAAGAAGGAATTAACTAATGAAAAGACCCATTCTGAAAGTGAGCAGCTCATTTCATGGGCTGAGATCCCAGACTGAATCAAAAGGAGAAAAAAATATGGATGCTATGTTGGCAACTATCAGCCTCTGCTTCCTGACTGCAATTCTCATGTGACCATCTTCTTCAGGCTTCCCCACCATGACAAACTGTAGATCAAACCACCAACACCCACAGTAAGCCTTTCCTTATGTTTCTTCTGTTGGGTATTTTATCACAGCAACATGAAAGTAGCTAATACAAAAAAATTGTTCCAAGAGAGGTGTCCTACTGCATTGAAACAAATCACATGGTCAATGGGCCTTGGGAGTTGGTTTGTGGAAGAGATGTGGATAAGTTTGGAGCTGCAGGATTCTGAGGTCTAGGATGCCTTAAGAATTTAATTGGTTGTTGCTGGAGGCTTGCAGGATAAGAATTCTGAGAAAAAAATGTGGTCTAAAAGCTCATGAGTTATTAAAGAGGACAAAAAAGTCTACAGGGAACTGGGGTAGAAGACATTTAAGTTATACTCTGACAAAGAATCTGAAACTTGTTCTAAATATTCAGAGGAGCTGAGTTTTTAAAGCAATGACTAGCTTCCTTCTGTGGGCTTCTCCTACTTCTTTGGTTTTGGTTTGTTCATTTTGTTGTCAGTGTTATTGGTTTGTTTAATTCTAATTTTTTTGTTTGTTTATATACCTGTTTATTTTCTAAAAATAGAGAGAAAACAGGTATTGAGTTGAATGGGTGGGAAATGTGGAGGATCTGGAAATAAATGAGGGAGGGAGAACCATGATCAGAATATATTAGGAGAAAAAATGTTTTCAATAAAAAGGTAATAGAGTAATTTATTTGGCAGAAAATAACATCCAGGCTATGACATGGATACTGCTTTTGTTCTTACCTTGTTCACCCATGAGAGAGCAGCAAGTAGATCAAAGCAGTATAGAAAATGGTCAAAGAAGAAAGGAGTTTCAATGAATTTAAAGTTGCACAGAAGGCAGTAGTAATGAATGCAGCATAATTATTAAGCTATTAATGCCATTAAAGAAACAAATAATATTCTCCATAAGAATAATAGAAAAGGTAGAGCCAGGCATGTTTGCACATTCTTTTAGTCCCAGAATTTGGGAGGCAGAGGTACCAGGATCTCTGTGAATTCAAGACCAGCCTGGTATATAAAGAATGTTCCAGGATAGCCAAGGCTACACAGAGGAATCCTATCTCAAAACACACACACACACACACACACACACACAAAGATCATCGGGGAAGAGCATCAAGACACTCAACTATCAATGTCTACAACTTTTTAAAATTCAGAAGCAACACCAGACAGAAGAACAGGTGAGAGACCCGCTTGATGACAGAGCAGTGCCACCTCCTGGGTTTGATTTTCAAAGACCCATTCTACTTCCCACCCTACCTGCACTATGTTATTATACACCTATCCCCAAATTCCATTAGTCTTCCACTGCTCTGGAGTAAGCCACTGCAGTCTACACCACTGAAAAGAACAAGTTCAGGTCATCAAATGCAGAAGAACAGATGTAGGCCAAAACATCCATGAAAACAGGTGAACTCAGACTTCCTGGTGGACCAAAGACCACACCAGACAGCAAAATTCCCAGATATGTGGTTTACCTGCAGAACTCCTCTACTCTCTTGGTTCCCTGCCTACTATCCCCAATCCCCACTCTCATCTCCATATACCACCTCACAACTTGGGAGGAGATCACTTTCTGGACCAAATGCCAAGCACTAAGTCCAGCACCCAACTCAAACAGAGACACTACTACTGGATCAAAGGTCATACCAATCACCAGAAATCCAGGCCACAAAGACCAGAAGACCAAAGAAGAAAAAGAAATCAAGAAACAAAACACCCACCCAACAAAAACAAAATCAGAAATTGCAAATTAGACCTATAATCATCCCAGATGTTTAGATATAGTGTAAAAAAAAAAAATCAACTATAGCCAGGCTAATATAGGATCACCAGGGCCAGCTATCACACTACAGCAAACCCTGAATAGTCCAGTGCTACTGATGCGCAAGAAAACTACCTTAAAATCAACTTTATGGAGATGATAGAAATTCTTTTTTTTTTTTTTTTTTTTTTTTTTTTTTTTTTTTTTTTTTTTTTTTTTTTTTTTTTTTTTTTTTTTTTTTTTTTTTTTTTTTTCAACTTTTATTAGATATTTTCTTCATTTACATTTCAAGTGTTATCCAGAAAGTTCAGGACATGAATAAATCCCTTAAAGAAATCCAAGAAAAGGCAAACAAATAATCAGAGAAAATAAGTAAAGCCTTAAAATAAAGGAAGGAAAATACAAACAAACAGCTGAAGGAAATGAATAATACTTAAAGATATAGAGAAAAAGACAAAAATGGAAGGAAATGCATCAATTCCTTAAAGAATGCCAGTGAAAACACACACACAAAAAGCCAATGAAAACACAAACAGTAGAGGGAAAGAAACCAAATCATTCAGAACCTGAAAATGGTGGCGTGAGAAACACTAAAGAAAACACAAACTGAGGTAGTTCTGTAAATGGAAAATCTAGGTAAGTCAACAGGAAGTAAAGACACCAACAGAATGCAAGAGATGGAAGAGAAAATCTGAGGTGTTGAAGATACAGGAGAAGAAATAGATTCATCGAACAGAGAAAATGTTAAATCTTAAAAAAAAAAAAAAATCCTGATATAAAATACTCAGATTGAAAAAACCAAACTGAAGAATAGTGGGAATAGAAGGAGAAGCATCCCACCTCAAAGGTCTGAAAATAATTTTGACAAAATTATAGGGAATAAAAGTTCCCAGTCTAAAGAAGAACATAGCTATAAAGGTACAAGAAGCTTACAGAACAACAAAAGGATTGGACCAAAAAAAAAAAAAAAAAGTCCCTATGCCACGTAACAATCAAAACAGTAAACATACAGAACATAGAAAAAGTATTAAAAGTTGCAAGGGAAAAATGCCAAGTAATACATACTTATAAACTTATACCAAGTAAAATTATATGCGATTTCTCAATGAAGACTTGCAAAGCCAGTAGGGCATGGACAGATTTGCAGGCTCTAAGAGAATACCTATGCCAGCTCAGTCTACTATAACCAGCAAAACTTTCAGTAACTATAGACAGAGAAACAAAATACTTCATGACAAAGTCAAATTTAAACATGTGTCCACAAATCCATTCGTGCAGGAGGTACTAGAAGAAAAACTCCAATCCAAGAGAGTTAGATACACGATAAAAATAAAAATTTAGGGAATTTTTTTAAAGTATTATTTTTTATTAGATAATTTCTTTTTTTTTTTATTTTTGAGACAGGGTTTCTCTGTGTAGCCCTGGCTGTCCTGGAACTCACTCTCACTCTGTAGAACAGGCTAGCCTCGAACTCAGAAATCTGCCTGCCTCTGCCTCTGCCTCCCAAGTGCTGGGATTAAAGTCTTGCACCACCACCAGCATTAGATACATTCTTTATTTACATTCCAAATGCTATCGCGAAAGTTTCCTATACCCTCCCCTGCCCTGCTCCCCTACCTACCTACTCCTACTTCTTGGCCCTGGTGTTCTCCTGTACTGGGGCATATAAAGTTTGTAAGACCTAGAGGCCTCTCCTCCCAATGATGGCCAACTAGGCCATCTTCTGCTACATATGCATCTAGAGACAAAAGCTCTGGGGGTGCTGGTTAGTTCATATTCTTGTTCTACCTATAGGGTTGCAGACCCCTTCAGCTCCTTGGGTACTTTCTCTAGCTCCTCCACTGGGGTCCCAGTGTTCCATCCAATAGATGACTGTGAGCATCCACGTATGTATTTGCCAGGTGGAATTAATGATTTCACATCAGCAAGGCCAAAAGAAAGGAATCTCTCTCTCTCTCTCTCTCTCTCTCTCTCTCTCTCTCTCTCTCTCTCTCACACACACACACACACACACACACACACACATACAAACACACCAGCAATAACAAAAAAAAATAACAGAAATAAAAAAAATCATTGGTCCTTAATATATCTTAATATTAATGGACTTTCTTCTCCAATAAAAATACACAAGATAATAGAAGGTGTATGAAACAGGATCCATCCTTCTGCTTCATGCAAGAAACATATTTCAACATCAAAGATTGATATTACCTCAGAGTAAAGGGTTTGAAAAAGATTTTCCAAGAAAATAGAGCAAAGACACAAACTAGTTAGCTATTCTAACATCTAGCAAAATACACTTCCAACCAAAATTAATTTAAAAAGACAGGAAAAAAACACTACTTTTATTATCAAAGGGAAAATACACCTAGATAATGTTTTATTTATTATCATCTAGCCTCAAACACAAGGGTAAACAAATTTGTAGAAAGAAAGAAAGAAAGAAAGAAAGAAAGAAAGAAAGAAAGAAAGAAAGAAAGAAAGAAAGACAAAAAGATATGAAAACTTAAATCACACATCAGATATTATAGATATCTATAATATCTATAATATAGATATATATCTATATAATATAGATATATATTATATTATATAGATACATCTATATAATTATATTATATAGATACATCTATATAATATAATATCAATAATATAGACATTATAGATACTATGACTCAAATGGACCTAACCATTACAGAACATTTCACCCAAATATGAAAGAATATTCCTTCTTCTGAGTAACTCATGGAATAATCTCAAAAACTAACCAAATAATTGGTCACAAAGCAGTCTTGGCAGATAAAAGAAAATAGAAATAACCATTTTATCAGACTGCCATATATTAAAGTTGGATTTCAATAACAAGAACAAAGCACACACTGAAGGAGTTACAGAGATCATGTGTGAAGCTGAATCAAAAGGATGGACCAACCAGTGACTGCAGCTGCCAGGGATCCTTCCCATAATCAGCCACCAAAATAAACACTATAGCATATGCCAGCAAGATAATGCTGAAAGGGACCTGATATAGCTGTCTCATGGGAGGCTACACCAGTGCCTGGCAAACACGGAAGTGGTTGCTCACAGTCAGCTATTAGATGGAACTCAGGACTCCCAAGGTAGGAGCTAGAGAAAGTACCCAAGGAGCTGAAGGGGTCTTCAACCCTATAGGTGGAAGAATAACATGAACTAACTAGTTCCCCCTGCTCTCATGTCTCTAGCTGCACATATGGAAGAAGATGGCCTAGTTGGCCATCATTGGGAGGAGAGGCCCCTTGGTCATACAGACTTTATATGCCCCAGTACAGGGGAACGCCAGGGCCAATAGGTGGGAGGGGGTGGGTAGGGGAGCAGGGCGGGGATGCTGGAGGGTAAGGGGAAATTTCTGGATAACATTTGAAATGTAAATGAAGAAAATATCTAATAATTAGAAAAAAATAATATAATTCTCTGGGAGAATATTAAAATAAAACAAGAATAAACAAATCTAAGCCATCATAATTGGACAAAATTTTTATAATGCATTATGTTAACTAGACATATGAAATGCAGTTAGGTAAAAAGAATACAAATCCTACTTCATACCTCATATGAGTAATAGTGAATGAAGAATGAGTGAGTGGTAGAAAATTGAGTGATATTTATTCCCGGTTTAGTACTAAGAATATTTTTGAAACTATAATTCAAACTGTAAATTCTATAATCAGAACATCTGGAATAATTGACACCAATTATTTATTCTACATGTGCACTGCATAAGTCTAATAACTAGCTCCTATAAACTTAATGTTGAACTGCAAAAGTATTTCCTTGGACATAATGACGTTATATGTCAATGGGAATTCTACATAAAATTTCTGAAATAGACTTTCTTTTTCAATGCCAGCCCAAACACAAAAAATATGGTAGTCAAATATTGTTGGTATCTCCTTTTATCACTTTTAACCTTAGCACAATTCCCAAATGCAAAGATCAGTGGGCAAATTTTTATGTCTAAGGAATACTCTATTGTCCTAGCTGGAAATTAATTTACTTATATTGAATGTCCTCAGGCCTTGGGAGCAAAAGTGTGAAAATAAAATCACATTAATATGTGTTCCCAAATGAGATCAACATGATGCTTCCATGTGAATATTCCATGTATTAAAGACAGGATTTCAAGAGGTCTGGGATAAGACCAATTCTCTTTTGTTTGTAAATATATCAGAGTTAATACTCCTCCATAACTGCTGCTTCTCCTGGATTGCTCATTCTTTTTCCTACTTTGTATTTTTGTCAGCTCTCTGTTCATTCAGTCAGAAAATGATTATTTTTAGGAGTTGGTCTACTTATAACATATTTAAGGAATCACTACTTAAACATAAATGAAAGTTAGATACCCTTCATACATGTCCATGAGGCACACTGCATGAATATATAAAGCATCATTTATCACAGTGTACTTTATTATTTTACATGAAGATAGAGTAAGTAAATAGCGTGATTACATATAAAGAAATTTATTATTTTAGACTTTGTGCCTTGAGTAGGATATTATAGAACATTTTGAAATCATATTCCTAACATTCAACTGGTATGCTTTTTATTGGAGGCAAGAAAAAAATTTTACAAAAAAAAAAAAGAAGCCTTCAAATTCTTGGAAACTGTACAACTATCTACTGAATGACTATTTTGTCAAGAGAGAAATAAAAAATTTAAAGAATTTCTTAAATTCAATGAAAATGAATGCATAACACACTCAAACCAATGGGGCACAATGAAAATGATCCTAAAAGGAAAGTTTATTGTACTAATGAACCTCATAAAGAAATTAAAGATATCTCATACTAGCAACTTAATAAAATAACTGAAATGTCTAGATTTAAAAAAAAAAAATAAAGGAGCAACCACACACCAAGAGGAGTAGAAAGGAAGAAATAATCAAACTGAAGGCTGAAATCACTAAAATAGAAACAAAGAGCACAATACAAAGAACTGAGAATATAAAAAGTTGGTTCTTTGAAACTCGAAATAATAGACAATCCCTTATCTGAACTAACTAAAAGGCAGAGAAATTTGGATATTATCCAAATTTTCAATCTAAGAAATAAAAAGGGGAACATAACTACAGACACCAATGAAATTAAAAAGAAAATATTAGGTCATATTTCAAAAACATGTACTCCCCAAAACTGGAAAACTGAAAGAAATGAAAACATTTCTCAATAGATACCATTGCCAAGGTTAAATCAAGATAACTCTAAATAAACATATAGTCCCTATGAAAATAGAAGCAGTCATTAAAAGAAAAACAAACAAAACAGAGACAGGTGGTTTTAGTTCAGAATTCTACGAGACTTTCAAAGAACAGCTAATTTTAATCCTCCACAACATAGAAACATAAGGATCCTTGCTGAACTCATTTTTTGAGTCCATGGTCACCCTGATACACAAACCACATAAAGATTCAACAAAAAAAGAGAATTACAGACCAATTTACCTCATAAATATTGATGCAAAAATACTGAAAAAAACTTGTAAACCAAATCTAAGAACACATCAAAAGGGTCATCCAACATGATCAAGTAGGCTTTATTCCATAAATGCTGGGATAGGTCAACATAGAAAATGTATGTAATACACTATATAATTGACCAAAAGGAAGAAAAAAAAAAAAAAAACACAAGATAAAGAAGTCTTTTACTAAATTCAACACCCCTTCCTGAAAACAGTCTCGGAGAGATAAGGGATACAAGGGAAATGCCTATGTATAATAAAGGAAATTGACAGCAAGCCTATTGCCAACATTAAATTTAGATGAAATTGTGGGGAAAAATTGAGAGAAACTCAAAGCAATTACACTAAAAATAGGAATAAGACAAGATTTTCCACTCTCTTCATATCTACTCAATTTATTTCCTGAAGTGCTAGCTAGAGCAATAAGACAAATAAAGAGAAGGGGATTAAAATAAGAAAGGAAAAAGTCAATGTATTGCTATTTGCAGATGACATGATAGTAAACATAAATGACCCCAAAAATTCTACTGGGTAACTCTAACTTCTGATAAACACCATCAGCAAAGCAATGGTATACACGGTTAACTCAAAATTGGTTGCCTTCCTATATACAAATGACAATCAGGGTGAGAAAATAATGAGAAAACAACACCCTTCACAATAGCTACATTTAATATAAAGCATAGTGAGGTAATTCTAACACAGCAAGTGAAACACTTGTATAAGAAAAACTTCAAGTCTTTGAAGAAAAAAATTGAAGAAGATATCAGAAGATGAAAAGATATCCTTTGCTCACTCATCAGTAGGAGTAACTGTAGAAATAGCCATTTTGCCAAAATATTCAACATATCCTCATCAAAATGTTAAAACAATCCTTTGCAGATCTTGAAAGAAATATACTAAACTTAATATAGAGAAACAAAAACCCAGGATAGCTAAAGCAATCCTGTATAATAAAAGATCTGGACGTATTACCATGCCTGATTTAAACATATACTTTAAATACTGTATATACTGCACTATATAGAAGTAGTAATAAAATTCACATGGTATTGGCATTAAACCATACAGGTTAATCAATGGAATCAAATAAAAAACTCAGAAGCAAATCCACAAACCTATGGATATTTGAGTTTTGACAAGAAACCAAAATTATACAATGGAAAAAAGAAAGTATCTTCATGAAATGGGGCTGGTCAAACTAGATGTCTGAATGCAGAAGAATGCAAATAGATTCACATCTATTAGCACGAACAAATTCTAAGTTCAAGTGGATCACAGACCTCAACATAAAACCACAAATATTAAGCCTGATAGAAGAGGGGGGGAGTAGCCTTGAAAGGATTGGTACAAGAGACAACTTCCTGATTAGAACACTAATTGCTAATATCCATTTATCAGTGAGCACATATCCAATGACTTCTTTTGTGATTGGGTTATCTCACTAATATTAGCCCAGATACTTAGAACACCCAAGATACAATCTGCAAAACACATGAAAATCAAGAAGGAAGACCAACGTGTGGATACTTCAGTCCTCGTTTGAATAGGAAACAAAATACCCATGAAAGGAGTTACAAAGTTTAGAGCTAAGATGAAAGGATGGACCATACAGAGACTAACCCACTGGGGATCCATCCCATAATCAGTCACTAAACTCAGACACTATTGCATAGGACAGCAAGTGTTTACTGAAGGGACCCTGATATAGCTGACTCCCACAGAAGTGGATGCTCACAGTCATCCTTAAGAAGGAGCACGGGGCCCACATTGGAGAAGCTAGAGATAGAACACCAGGAGCTGAAGGGGTCTGCAACCCTAGAGGAGGAACAACAATATGAACTAAACTGAACCCCCAGAACTCGAGTCTCTAACATCATATGTAACAGAAGATGGCCTGGTCAGCCATCATTTGGAGGAGCGGCCCCTTGGTACTGCAATCTTTATATTCCCCAATACAGGGGAACACTAGGGCCAAGAAGTGGGAGTGGGTGGGCAGGGGAGCAGGGAGGGGGGAGGGAGGAGGGGACTTTCAGAATAGCATTTTAAATGTAAATTAAGAAAATATCTAATAAAAAAATTGAAAAAAAAAAGAACACTAATTGCGCAGACACTAAGATCAACAGTTAATAAATGGGACGTCATGAAACCAAAAGTGTTCTGTAAGTCAAAGGACACTGAAAAAGAGCAAATACCAACTTAGAGAGTAAGAAAGATCTTCATGAACCCACATCTGACAGAAAACTGATAACCAAGATATATAAAGAACTCAAGAAACTAAACCCTGACAAACCAAATAATCCAATTGAAAAATGGGATACTAATCTCAACAGAGAATTCTTGGCAGAGGAATCTCTAGTGGCTGAGAAGCACTGGAAGAAAGTTTTTAAACTTTTAAGTCATTTATTTATTTTATATAAGTACACTGTAGCTTTCTTCAGACACCCTAAAAGAGGTCATCCGATCCCATTACAGATGGTTGTGAATCACCACATGGTTGCTGGGAATTGAACTCAGCACCACTGGAAGAGCAGTCAGTGCTCTTAGAAGAGAAAGTGGAAAAGAGCCTTGAACTCATTGGCACAGGAGGAAATTTTCTAAACAGAACTCCAATGGCTCATGCTCTAAGATCAAGAATTGATAAATGGGACCTCATGAAACTGGAAAGCTTCTGTAAGGCAAAAGACATAGCCAATAAGACAAATTAGGAACCTACAGATTGGGGAAAAAAATCTTCACTAACCCCACATCTGAGAGAGGGCTGATATCCAAAATATATATATATATAAAAAAAAAAAAAAACCTCAAGAAGCTAATTACCAAAAACCAAACAACCCAATCATAAAATGGGGTATAGAACTAAACTGAGAATTCACAACAGAGAAATACTAAATGCCTGAGAAACATTTTTAAAAATGTTCAAAGTCCTTTATGATCAGAGAAATGCAAATCAAAATGACCCCGAGATTCCATCTTACACTAATCAGAATGGCTAAGATCAAAACCTCAGGTGACAGCGCATGTTGGTGAGGATGTGGAGAAAAATGAACACAATCCATTGCTGATCGGATTGCAAACTGTTACAACCACTCTGGGAATCAATCTGGAGGTTCCTCAGAAAATTGGAAGTAGATCTACCTGAAGACCAAGTAATACCACTCTTGGGAACATACCCAAAAGATGTCCCACCATGATACAGGGGCACATGTTCCACTATGTTCATAGCAGCCTTGTTTGTGATAGCCAGAAGCTGGAAACAACCCAGATATCCTATGACAGAAGAATGGATACAGAAAATGTGGTTCATTTACACAATGGAATACTGCTCAGCTATTATGAATGAGGATATCCTGAATTTTGCAGGCAAATGGATGGAACTAGAAGATATCATCCTGAGTGAGATAACTCAGACCCAAAAGGACATGAATGGCATGTACTCAATAATAAAGGAATATTAGCCAAAACAAAAAAAATGTGCAGAATACCCAAAACACAGCCCACAGAACTCCAAAAAGGTCAACAAGCTGAAGGACTCAAGTGAGGATGCCACAGTCCCACTTGTGAGGAAGAAGAAAGCAACAACAAGAGGGAAGGGAGGGACCTGGGAGGAAAAAGGGTGGAGAGGGGAACATGATCTGTCATTAGGTTGGGGAAAGAACTGAAGTCCCTGAGGCCCAGCAAAATGAATGGAAACAGGCAACCTTGGAAGGTAGGAGCTTGGGAGAACCCTCTAAAATGTACCAGAGGCCTAGGACGTGAGAGACTCTCAGAACTCAAAGAGAAGGATCTTGGATGAAATGCCTTCCATTGGGGTGAGGGGACTTGTAGAGGCAACCTCCAGCAGAAAGACAGGGCATCAAGTGAGGGATATGGTTGCCATCCCACAGTCACAACTCTGACCCATAATTATTCCTGCCTGAAAGAATTACAGGAATAGAAATGGAGAGAAGCCTGAGGAAAAGGGTGTCCTGCAACAAACCCAAAGTAGGATATAGCTCAAGGGGAGGCCCCAAGACAGAGACACTATTACTGAGACAATAGAATACTCAGAAAAAAGGACCTATCATGACTGTCCTCCGAAAGACCCAACAAGTAGCTGCAAGAGTCAGATGCAGATATTTGTACCCAACCAATGGACAGAAGCTGATGAACCCTTTGTTTGAATTTGGGGAAAGCTGGAAGAAGCTGAAGAGGAGGGCAACCCTGCAGGAGGACCAACATCTCAATTAACCTGGATCTCTGAGATCTCTCAGACACTAGAACACCAACCAGGCAGCATACACCAGCTGATATGAGGCCCCCAACATATATACAGCAGAAGACATCCAGGTCTGGATTTAGTCAAAGAAGTCGCACCTAATCCTCAAGAGACTGGTTGCCCCAGTTTAGAGGTCTGGTGGGATGGGGTGGTGTGTGGGGACATCCTCGTGGAGACAGGGGGTGGGGAGGAGGTATGGGATGTGGAACAGTCAGAGGGTGGACAGGGAAGAGAATGAATAAAATCTGGAGTTTAAGATAGAGATAGATAGATAGATAGATAGATAGATAGATAGATAGATAGATAGATAGATAGAACTTTAAGCCATGAGGGAAATGCAAATCAAAATGACTTTGACATTCTGTCTGGCCCTCAGAGTCATGATAGCTGAAGAGCTGTCCCTGCCCCTCACCTGCATCAGCAATCAGGAGAGTGTTCCTAGGCAGAACAGTAGAGGTGAGCCTTGGGATGTAAGTGCAGGTAAGCTGCCCTGAAAGCAGAACAGAAAAGGTGACCCCACCCCTTGCCAGCTGCAGTATTGGGTGAGCTAGCTGGGACAGTGCTGGAAAGCCTGACCTGATGGTGTGAGTTCAGGAAAGCCAGTGGTCTCACCTACTCATCTCCCACCCAGGCTCAGATCCTGGGCTTTGATGTGACCCACATCAACATCTTATCCTATGTAGTAAGTGCTGGAGTGAAGGGGTTGGCCCAGAAGATCCAAACCTGTGGGAACTCCATGACACAGGGTAAAAACTGTATGTTACAGATAAACTGAATGCATTTTTCTATTATGAGTTGTGAAAGAGCCATTGAGGATATGGTGGTTTGAATATGCTTGGCCCAGAGAGTGGCATTATTAGGAGGTATGGCCTTGTTAGAGTAGGTGTGGCCTTGTTGGATGAAGTACATCAGTGCAGGGGTGGACGTTGAGACCCTCCAACTAGCTACCTGGAAGCTAGTATTCTGCTGGATACAGATAGATCAAGATATAAAACTCTCAGCTTCTTTTCCGACACCATGTCTGCCTGGACACTGCCATGCTTTCTGCCTTGATGATAATGGACAACCTCTGAACCTATAAGCCAACCATAATTAAATGTTGTCCTTTATAAGATTTGCCTTGGTCATGGTGGTTTATCACAGCAATAAAACCCAAACTAAGGCAAAGGATGATGGAGGAATGATTTTTGGCGCTGGGAAGAAGCTGGGTATAGTACTTATTTAGCATGTACAGCTTCCTATATTTGATCACCAGGAACACACACACACACACACACACACACACACACACACACACACGTGAGTGGGTATTAAGTTGAAGGAATAGGCTGTGATGATTATTCTTGTTAAGCTGATAGAATTTAAAGTCACCTAAAAGACAAACTTCTGTTTGTTTGTGTCTGTTAATATTTTTCTAATGGTTTAACTGAGGAGGAAATGCCCCAACTTACTGTGGTGACACTATCCCATAGACTTGAATATTAGAAAAGATACTGTAATATCCCTCTCTCTTTGCTTATTGATTGGAGATGTGATGTGACCAGCTACCTTGTGCTCCTGTTGCTATGTCATACCTGCCATGATGAACTAAAGCAGTGGTTCTCAACCTTCCTAATGCTTTCACCCTTTAATACAGTTCTTCATGTGGTGATGATCTCCAATCATAAAATTAACTTTGTTGCTACTTCATAACTGTAATTTTGTGATTTTGCTATTATCATGAATTCTAATGTAAATATTTGTGTTTTCTGATGGTCTTAGACAACCCCATGAAAGGGTCATTTGACGCCCCCCAAAGGGGTCATGACCCCCAGGTTGAAAACGCCTGAACTAAATTCTAAAGCTATAAGGGGAAAATACTCTGTATTAAAGATAATTCTAGCAGGCTATGTCATAATTAGATAAATCTCTCAGCATTTGTACCAATATATTAGGAGCTGATTACAACAAAAAACAAGACAGAGAATTGAGAGTCAAGGTCTTCTAGCCTCTGTGAGAGAAAAAGTAAAAATTGAGTTGATCACCTATGACTAGAGATGCCATTAGTGATGCCCAAGCAATGAAGGATTGAAAATAAAACCAAAGAAACCGGATTACAGAATGTCTAAAGAGGTCAACAATGGGTGGACCTGGAAGGTGTAACCTTTTCCAGCAAAAGAGAGACATTAGAGCGCCTTCCCCTGCCCACAAACTTTCCTTTAGAATTTTTCAACTGGCAATTTAACTGTACCATCAAATATATATATATATATATATATTTTTAAAAATGAGTAAATACAATGAAATGTTTCTTGACTTCTATGAGTTACTCTTGCAAACTGGTGTAACACAATGAGGGGGTCATAAGACCCTTGATTTAAAACACATGGATTTGAGGCACAGGTCACAATCTGTCCTATAACTGTCATCCCAATTATAAGCAGTCAAATGAGACTGAGCTCTCAGACTGAAAGCTCTAAGGTATTTGCTATGTAAACAATATATGAACTGAGTATATTAAGGGCACCTGATTTGTATCTGCTAGAAAACCCACCACATGAATTCTTCTGGAGAGGGGGAATGTCCATATGCCCATGTTTTTCTTTAGTGACCACCAATATGTGTTGTGTTGAATACTTTAGAACCTGTTAAAATCTTAGCTATTTGTTTGCTCTCCCTTAAGATATAGAAACCTTACTTTCTAAGGATGGCTGAAGGATTAAACATCGAATCCAGGGCCAAAAGCATAATGATTATGTTCTGGGTCTCCTGTCTTTTGCTGATTAAACTTCCTGGGGACATAGGTTGACATATCCATTCTTAAAGAGCATCTAAAAATGTAGTTCTTAAAGAGCATCTAAAAATATAGTGGTTCTATTCTCTTTATTCAAGCAGTGGGATACTGACAGGGCCAATAGATATATTTTTGGAGAGTGAATTACTAGGTCATTGGCAATTAAAACAAAGCCCTAAAATAAAACAATTTTGACAAATATCATACAGAGGTCGAGTTGGCACTATGTATCAAAATTAAAATCAATACTCTTTGACTCCAAAGTTCAACATCTGAAAAATTACGTTATAGATATACTCATTCTTGTGAAACAACATCTTTTCAGCCATGCCCTGTAGCATTGTTTATAAACCCTAAAGTTTTGAATCAAACTTAAGTTGTGTCATATGATTTAACCACCAGGAAATAAATCATGCTAAAAGCACTCTGTTCAGTAGTTAAAGAACATGTTTCTAAAGTGAATGGTCCATGTTCCATCTTCAGCAACAACTTCTATGCATACCAAAAAAGATGAATTGTCTGCATATATTACATTCGCCCTAAACTCTAATAGCTACAGAACCTCTCTTTGACTAAGGTGTTTTAACTCTTTAAGCTGTAGTGCCCTCAATTGTAAAATACAGATTTGATCTTGTAGTGTGTGTGTGTGTGTGTGTGTGTGTGTGTGTGTGTGTACCTGTTTATGGATTTTAACAGTGTCTACTTCAAACCTAAGGTTTTTTAGAATTTGGTAAACATCACTATTTATGTAGAATATTTATATAAACTAATGTTCAGGGCATAACAAGAAACTACAGAGCAGTGTGTACAGGGATCGGTTATCTAGCAACAATAGCTCTCCTTGAGAGAACATCTGCATACAGAGACATTACTTCAAAGATTAATTTGCTTTCAGATCCTTCAAAACCATTATAAATGGAACATTGTGTTAATTCTTTGATCACACAGCTTATGATTTGAGATTGTAAATTATAAATGTGTCTGCAAAGTGTCATTTATTTTTATTTCTTCACTAAAAATGCTCAAATATGTTCAACATTTATTAATGTGTCTAGTACAGAAGTTGCCAGAATTCAAATTGTGTTGTGTGACTGTTGTAAAAATATAAAATGTTTTAAAATGAACGTTGAAATTCAGAAATTACGCTACTAACTACATTTTAAAATTGAGTTTAGGATGAGTTTATATGTGTGTGTATCATTGTGTGTACATGTACACATGTGTGCAGATACCCATGGAGGCCAGAAGAAAGTTCCCTGGAGCTAGAGATCCAGGAAGTTGTGAACTGTACAAGCAGCTACTGAGAATTGAACTCAGGTTTTCTGAAAGAGTAGAAATAATTCTTTTCTGCTGAGCCATCTCTTAAGCCATCACATGACTAAACAAATAGCTACCTGTGCAATGTGCAGACGTCTACAGAGAATCCAGGATTGACTCATCTCTATATTCACACCATGCTGCTTTCCACTAAACATGACTCATGCTCTGCTCAACTAAAATAACTCCCAAACAAAAATATCAAAAAGATCTGTCCATTCTTGGTTCTATGAAATATTTTTCATGGATCATTTTTTTGTGATATCCACAAGGTTTGCCTTATGCTAGACGCTATACATAAGCTTTATATCTGCCTCAGTTTCATACTATAGGACTAGATAATGAGGCATTGGCTGATTCCTTTTTCCTGTCTAACACTCTAGTTTCATCCTCTGTTCTTTTATTTCATCTCATCTTTTAGGACTAGGGGTACCAGAGACTTTCACACATTATACCAGATCTCTTGGGTGCAGTAGGCTTTCCTATACCAAAATCTCCAGTTTATATACCATCGGTATAGCCTTGCCTAAATATGTTCTACTGGTATCCAGAGATTTTTCATGATGAAGACACCTAGCTTCCTTTACATGCTGATGATAAGAAGCCCAGCCTTATTCTGTACTTTTTATAGATGACTATGGATAGTGTCTCTACATATCCACAAAGCTTTTCTGTGAAGTTTATTCAGGAAACTACCTCACAGTGTCACAAGCCATCTCCAAGAAAACACTACCGCAACACTCTTCATGGTAGGGCACTGAGAAGTGTCACTGATAGGAATAATTTCTGCTGGATACATCGGGCTTTACATGAACATGTTATCATGATGCAAAGAGAAATATCTTCTTTACAGAAGAAATAAATGGTAGTTATAAAATAAGAAAACTTAAAAAAAGACATTGTTAATTTAAGATAGAAAAATATGATTATAGTTTTATTATCACATCTCACTACCTCACTATTTTAATATAAAAATGCAGGTTATTAAATATTTTTACTTTTAAGTATTCATTTTTTTAAAAGTATATTACTGCAGTTTAAAAACCTTTATTATATTGGCCTATTCCTCATTTCATAAATTTAAGGGGGAAAAAGGAAAACTAGAGATGTTGGCTGAAGCATGTGAAAATCATTCTGGCCTGTTTCATTTATTCATCATTCTAACAGCTTCATTTCTGGCTGGTTTATTTAGCTCTCATCTGATCTTGTCTTTCATCTTGCAAGGCCAGAAAGGCAAAAGCATGTCAAGTTTTAGCTGTGCCTCCCCACACACTGTTCTAGCCTCCTCAAATCTGGGTGGAAAAAGCTTCATTTTGGACATACCTTTACAGTTCCATCTGTGCTGCCAGTCAAAAGCCGTGTCTTATTTGCATCCAGAGCCATGGTGCTGATCTCTGCATTGCCGTGACAACCAGCAAACTGTTTGATTTTCTGCCCAGTTTCTATCATCCAGAAGGACACAGTAGACCCCACATCAGAGCTGATTACCTAGGAGAAAATAACATAGTGGAGAAATTAAATATAGTTTCAGGATCAATCACTTTCATTTCAATAAAAACACCTAGACTGTGCACTTTTACTGCTCAGATTCCCTAACAGTTAAGGACATTTTGGTAATGTGTCTTCCTTCTGATTGTTAAGCTGATAACATTTCAATTTCTTGGTCTGAGCTGAAGTAATAAAGTCATGGTCTTCTTTATCAGAGAAGGTTGGAATGTGTTTACCCACAATTCAGCTGAGTGTCTAGGGGCCATCTTGGCTTAATACCTCACTGCAAAAACATATAAATCTTTCATACTTAGTTTAGAAAGACAAATTTCATAGTTATGGTACTGTGGTGTTATTTACTAAACAAAATGGAACTTTTTTATTTGTGAACTACTCCCAAATAGAATTAAAGAAAGAAGTCTTTAATTAAAGACTAAATATTGTAAAAATGACAATATGAGGGTTTGATACAACCAAGTCAATGGCTTCTGTCCTTCTAATAAAAAGCACACACTGCAAGGCACCTTTTTATTAAAACTTCTCTTCCAGTGACCCTGTAGAGATCTAATTAATGAAAGAAAATGGTAAGCACATGAACATGTAGACAGTAATTTACCTATGATAATATGTGGATTCTTGAGAAACAAAGCATTTCCCCTTTTGTCTAAAGATTAAGCTTCACCCTATAAATGCAAACTTACTGAAAACAGTTTATATTGTTATAATTTCATGTGTTGAGGGAATCTAACATAGGAAAGATGAAATTGATAGAAATCATAAACACATTCATGCATTGTCCAGGTACTTACTGAGCCTCTAGACTATGACAGGAAGACATTAGTGATTGATTCATGCTTTCAAGGACTCTAAATCTATGTATTAAACACTTCAAGTAAGATCTAGAGAGATGGCTCAGATTATAAAGAACTTTCCACAGAAGTATAAAGACCTGAGTTCTAGCCACAGCCCTTGGACATGACAACCCATTTTACTAATTGTCCAATGGGTTACTTCTAATCTTGAAAAACATTTTAGGACCATGATCTAAGGACTTTTTTTTTAGCTAGTTCTTGTTTTACATATTTGGTAGCTAGTTTTGCCACTCATGGTGACAGTGGCACTCTGTGGCTACCTTGATTCCATTATAGAACTCCATGAAGTTTAAAAATTGCTTAAAGGAGAAGAGGACTGCTTACTGAGAAGCAATAAGACACTCAACGCAGACCAAGTTCACAGTATGTGCAGGAACAAAGAGAATAAATGCCTTACGGTTTCTATTGCTGTAGTAAAACACTATGACCAAAAGAAATGTTGGGAGAAAAGGGTTCACTTCAACTTACAGCTTATAAGCCCGTCACAGTGAGAAGCCAGAGCAGTAGTTAAAGGTAGGAACCTAGAGGCCCGAGCAGTGGCTTGATTGCTATTTATGGATTGTTCTTCATGGCTTTCTCAGCCTGGTTTTATATAACACTCAGGACCGTCATCCTTGGGATGACACTGACTACAATGGGCTGGCCCTTGTCTTAGTTACTGTTCTGTGCTATAATGGAATACCATGACCAAAGTGGCTTTTCTAAAAATAAATGCTTCAATGTGGGCTTACAGTTTTAGGGGTTAGTGAATTGTCATGATGACAGGAAGGAGACAAACATGGTAATAAAGCAGTAACTCGGAGCTTTACATACTGAAGGACAGCAGCCAGAGAGAGAGAGAGAGAGAGAGAGAGAGAGAGAGAGAGAGAGAGAGAGACTTGGGTCATGGACTTCTTAAACTCCAAAGCCCACTCCACATCACTCCAGTGACACAACAACAAAGTCATATTTCCTAATCTTTCCCAAATAGTTCCACTACTGGGGACCGGGCATTCAAACACATGAGCCTATGAAGGTCATTCTCATTCAAACTACCACAATCACTCACATCAGTCATTAGTTAACAAAATGACCTACAGTCTTTCCTATAGCCTGGCCTTATAGAGACTTTTTTCACTTTAAGTTCCCTCCTCTCCTAATTCTAGTTTATGTTGAACTGATATCAGCCAGGATATAGTCATTGCAAACATGATTCAGCAACTGCTATGATTGATTGGACAGGATGTTCACAAGACTGGGTTTATCAATAGTCAATTATGAATTGAGGAAGGATTCACATGAGGTTTGACCTCTCCCAAGTATACTATTGAAAACTGATAAATTCTAAGGTGGGGGGGGGGCAGTTCATTTCTTAAGTTTTGTACCTAACTATATGATCCAGTGGAAAGTGCCAAACTTGTTATAGCACAGATAATTCTGGTTAAAATAAGAGAGTCACAAAACAAAACAAAATGATGTGACTTTAATAAGGTAACATACAGGCAGAAGAGTGTGTGCCAGGAGAATAATACAGATGGGATAGGAGTAGTCAGAGTATATTAACGACAAACAAGAAAAGTCATTATTATTTAAAAAGAGAAAACTGTTACAAAGGCTTTTGTTTGTAAAGGAACCTCTAATAGAAGAACAGAGAGAGAACCAAGCAGGGCTGCAAGAAGACCACACAGAGGTTACCAGTATCATCCATGTAAGAGTATTATGGCTCATCAAGTCATTCCCAAGATAGAAAAGAAGGAAGGGTTTGAAGGAAGTGAGAAGACGCTGGTAAAGTTGATATCTCAGAAGGAACAGAAAGCGTCTGAATCACAGTGCTCTTAAGGCTTGTCCTCGGAAATTATAATTCTGACTAAATTAGTCCTTAAATGACATATAACATTATTAAAGTAGGATTAAACTTCAAAGCTGGATGAGTTGTATCTTGGAATTAATGTGGCAATACCTCATCATGCCAGGTATATGACTGTTCCTACTTGATTTTGTTTGATGTCCTGGATTCTCCAGCAAATGTGCTCAAGTTTGACTGTTTCACCATCTAATTGCCTGAAGGTGGGCATGAACTGCAAGCATATTAATTAACCTGAGTAGGCATTACTTTACCCATCTGTGATGCAGAGATAATTGTAACAGCTATGCCAAACCTTGTTAAAAGACTTAAAGAACCTAATATTTGTTAATTTATAACTATAACATATGGTTTTACTGCAAATGAGCTACAAAAGTTAGCCATGTTGCCTGTCTAAGCTGTATTTGTCTGGCCTATGATGTGGCTAATTCAACTTTCAGATTCAAATCAATGTAAGAAAAATAATACATAGCTTTCTGGTATGAGGTTGATTATAATTTTAGAAACTAGACTTCAATGTACATTGAAATTCTGAATTGTGTCATAGCTATTATTATCTTATATAATTATTTGTTTTATTCTTCTGTGAGTTTATTTATATGTAAAGTGCTTCGATCATATTCACTCTCTTACCCTGGTGCTTCTCTTAGCCCCTTTCTACTCCTAACAAACGTCTTCTTCAAGCAAGTCTCTATTCCATCATGTCTTGCACATCTCTTGTGTGTGTGTGTGTGTGTGTGTGTGTGTGTGTGTATGAGACAGATAAAGAGAGTGTGTATGAGACAGATGAAGAGAATGTGTATGAGACAGATGAAGAGAGAGAAAGATGCACACATTTCTCTGTGTGACATGCACTATATTTAGTTACAGTGACTTGTATAAGTATGGAGGGAGTTTATTTAATTGAGCAATGATGGCAACTTCCCAATCCCCAGATCACTGAAGACCATGACTCACTCTACATCAGCAACTATTAACCATATCTCCTCAAACATGATGGGGTTTCATGAGCTTCTCTTCCAATCATGATAGATTATTGAGAGGTTATTATACAGGTTTTTGGGCAGACAAACACATCTGTTTAAAATTACTTCATAAAAAGCCATATAATGTGCATAAGACAATATTATATAAATTCTAAGGAATTTAGATTCTATAATTCTATACAGAAACACAACTTTTTTCTGAGCATGACTAAAATGTGTGATGGTGACATTTAAAGAAAAGGCTAAAGTGCCAGGCATGGTGGCGCACGCCTTTAATCCCAGCACTCGGGAGGCAGACGCAGGCGGATTTCTGAGTTTGAGGCCAGCCTGGTCTACAAAGTGAGTTCCAGGACAGCCAGGGCTAAAGAGAAACCCTGTCTCGAAAAAAAAAAAAAAAAAAAAGAAAAGAAAAGGCTAAAGCTTGTGCAAGACCTTATGATTTTTTCCTATTCAAATTAAACAGCTACTACATGCTCTGCTCTTCAGTAGTAAAAGGTGACTATTCCTCAGCAGATACACACATGAAAGTTCAGTTTAAAAATCCATGTGGAAAGACTTGCCTGGCTACCCTTTCACCTATGTGGACATTTGTTCTGGCATCAGTACTGTTGACCTCTGGTTTCATTGAGCCTTCCTCCCCTGCCCCCTGGTTGAGCTAAGGCACACTAGTCATCAGTTTTCACTGCCTTTCTCTGCTCCTTCAGCAATGTTGCATGAAATCTGAACCAAGTGAGACAACAGCAGAGGGTCAGTCTGACTCCATTATATGGCGATCTGCCTTCCGCTGCTGTCGACAAGAAAGCAGTGCATTGAAACCAATCATGTCACAAACACACAGCTGCTTTAATTCAAAACTGATCTTTTAGGGCAACATGGTAGCATTCGAATAACAATGCACATGAGAAGATTTCATATTTAGTAAGAGAAGAGTATGGTTAGTGTCGATTACCGGATTAGGAAAGTATTTTAACCGCAGGGCATTAGGGACTTTATTTTCAGCTAGTTATAAAGTCCAAGAATAAATACTGGCGACACACTGCTGTGCTTCATTGTGATTACAGAAAATGTCTTTAATTATGCAGTTCAAGCCCAGTTGTATTTTATCAGAGGAGTAAGCGGCAGGCAGTCAATGTTGACTTGCCCTCTGCCTGCAGAACAGAAGTGGCCCCACCTAATACCCACATTCCATTGCAAATGGGCCTCTCATGCAGAGCAGACCTGCTCTGACAAGAACAAAATGCATTTTATGTACCTGAGATAATAAGTGTCTAGGAATATATGGGATCTTTCTGTGCCTCTCCTCTGAGGCTGTCACAGCTAATCAGACAATTTCAAGAAATTGGAAGCTATATCCACATCACCTAATTGTCTTCTTGCAATTCCACAAATAGCAGGCAAAGTGAATCATCTTTTATATGCATCCCAAGTAGGGGTCTGAGCAACAGCAGGAATCAAAAGTGATAGCAGCAGATGCCATGGACTACCAGGGGATGGAGATATTTTATTTAATTGCTGCTTATAAATGTATTCCTTTAGTCAGTTCTATTTATGACCCACAACAAGAAGCAGGTTACTTCCTTCGTTCTCATTTTGCATTGGATCACTAAGAAGTATATCTCAGTAAGAATGGAGATAAGGGGATGGCTAACATGCTGAGAACTGGCCTACAAGCTAGATTAGAATAATTTAAGACAACCTTTCTCTCTATATAAATGTTGTTTATCAAATGTTGCCTCTTCTCACATTAATTTGTAATTTGCTCTTTTGTATTAATTCCTTGAAATCATTGAACACCTGTAATGTGCAAGGCTAAGTATCTAAGACTTCCCTAAGATAATAAAATGCACTCATTACCTTGTGTGAGAAAAAAAAAAAAAACAGGGGGAGTAAACGAAGAGAGTTGACAAAGGAAGATAAGAAGAAGGATTTCCATGATGCTGGGTACTTGCAAGAATCAGAGAGCAATGCAGATCAGATGAAAGCAGGGAATACTTGGGACCGGTTTGAAATTGAGGTAAGACCTTACTGACATGAATCATGAGTAATGCAGACAATTAGCAGATGTGAATTTCAGGCAACAGAAATAGCAAAGCAAAAACATTTCAAATCATAGCAAGAAGGTACAAAAAGCCTATGCAATGTGGCTGGGGGAGGAGCCACTGGTCAATGCTGCCCATGGACAGGATACAGGGATTCGGGACACTCCAAAGAGACCCACATCATCACGACAACAAAAGCATTTACTATAAGGTATATTCTGAAACACAGAATTATTAAATAAGATATGTTATTATATAGTCATTTAAAAGAGCATAATGCTAATGCATGCATAGAACACATGTATACTTGTGTACGTGTGTGTGTGTGTGTGTGTGTGTATGTGTGTTCATTTGTATAACAATAAGTCATGGATCCTACCTCTCCTGTAGTTTTATCCAGAAACATATCCACACCCATACATTTCCCTATTTGGTTTGGGAGTCCCAGAAAGTCATTTCCATGCATAAAGCCAGAATTTGAAGGAAAAGTGGGTTGCATATAGATTTGATAGGGTGATGACTGGAGAGACTGGCAGCCATTTCAATACACTGATCTCAGTGAAAGGCTGGTAGAATGTGAAATCAACACACACAGAAAAGAGGTGGGCTCCTCTCTGAGAGCATAATTCAAATTTCAGTTGTCTTTATGTGACACAGCACATGGTGTCCAGACCCTCTGAGCTGTGACTTCCCTTCCAGGCATATACTAGCCAAGAGCCTGCTTCTGAGGGCAATAAAGAAGAGCCCTGCAGCCCTTGAACCTGGTGGTACAGGCCATTCCTGCTCGGCACAGTCTATGGACCTTTCTTTTGCTTCTTGGGTGTGTGTAGCAGGGAGCTGACAGGATGGCAGACTCTGGGCTGGATGCAGGCTCTTACTTATTTTTTCAGGTTGTGGGCAGCAGCATAGCAGCCCCAAGGGATTTTGGTTACCTATTTGATTGATGCTTAAAATTGCCAGGTGTTCCTGCCTCTCAGGCATGGAGGATCATGTGGGTCTCCTCTGGAGGAGCCCCAGTGGGAATCCCATGAAGAACTCCTTTGTACCTCCTTGGTGGAGTTGATGGGAAATCACTAGTGAGAAAACTTCTGCAAACATTTCATTTCAAAAACAGGCAAGCCCATTGCCTGCCCCAAAGAAGGACTTTTCTGTTTCAACTAATAAAACCTGAGGCAGTCCACTTTGCCCCTCCCAGCCACTCCCAGAAACCCCACCTCTGGATTTATAACCAACCTTTGAGAAACTTACATGTATACATTGTAATAACAGCAACATTTACATTATAAGAAAATGAATAAAATAACCCTGAAAGATGCTCATTCAATCTGTAATTCCACTTGCCTCCAGAGGAAAATTCCGAGTAGGAAGACATGGGGAAGGGGGTGAGAGGTCAGTGTGTGTGTGTGTGTGTGTGTGTGTGTGTGTGTGTGTGTGTGTGTATAATATATATGTATACTTTTATCCTTTGATAAGCATATTACTCTTTTCAAACAATCTTAAGCAATAAAATAAGTATGTGTACAGGTGAGCATGCAGCTGTGTGTGTGCATGTATGATGTGCGTATCTATGTGCATGTCTGTGTATGTGTCTGTGTCTCTGTCTCTGTCTCTCTCTGTATGTGTCTCTATGTCTCTCTCTCTCTCTCTCTCTCTCTCTCTCTGTGTGTGTGTGTGTGTGTGTGTGTGTGTGTGTGTGTGTGTGTGTGTGTGTGTGTCCTGGTACAACCTGTAAGGCTGCAGTGGGCAGTAAGCCTTTACCATGTAATTAGAGCATCCAGCCTTGGACTGCTTTATAATTAATCACTTACAGTTTCCTAATAAAGGAGAGTAGCCTGATTAGTTTTCTTCACTGTTCTTTTTAAGGGAAATCTTACTGATTTGATCCTGAACATAAATACTAAAACAGCGGTATGTCTTGTAAGATAGAGATAGCATTCCCTCAATTCTACCTTAACACTTGCCCCCAATTTTACAAATACCAAGAGAAGTAACACTTAACTGTTGAAATTCAAACAATTCAATCATTCCCCACACCCTCCAAAACAAAAGGTATGCAAAAGAGAAGACAGGGCCTGTGGCTCAATTATTTAAGGAATTGATTCAGTTGAGATTGAATTCTTATGACAGTGAGAGACTTGATCCTCAAAAGTGGTGCCACCCTGGGTAAAGTCAAAAGTCCCAGTCTACAAATTTGGACAGCCCATGTCTTATTCTAGCTTGTAGCGACACCATCAAGGTTGTTGTGAACACTGAAGGAAGCCAGAGTGCCACTGTCAGAGGGATGACTTGAAATGACAGTAGATGTGATTAATATGTGTGCTGCCAGAGAGTAGGCAATGCTAAAATTCAAGAGGCAGGATCTGTATCTAATTATCAAATATGGACGTCCTTTAACCTAGAAATCCATTTCCAAGAATTTCCTCTAAGCAATAAAATCATGACTATGAATATATTTACATACAAAAACATCATAAAGGCAAAATAACTATCAAAGAAAATGGATTAGTAAAATAAGATAATAAGAGATACTACAATGCTTTTTAAAAAATATTATGAGGTAGGTGCTGGGAAATTGATTTATCAGGTAAAATACCAGATATCAAAGTATGAGGACCATGGTTAGCACCCATGTAAATGATGTGTATGTATAGTGACCTATCTTTAGTCCCAGAGCTCTGGGGGAAGAGAAAGGACTTCCACATCAGTCTGGTTATTGCAACCAGTCAAATTGATGTATTATAGGTTCATTGAGAGGTCCTTCCCCAGTATATATATGGAAGAAGACACCAGATGTCAACCTCTGGCCTTGAACTACACACACACACAGAGAGAGAGAGAGAGAGAGAGAGAGAGAGAGAGAGAGGACAAGGACAGGGACAGGGAGAGAGAGAGAGACAGAGACAGAGACAGAGACAGAGACAGAATATATCATAGTTCTAAAGAATATTCCAAAATATTATTAAATTTAAAATGTAGGTCACACTGCCATATATGTGTGAGATAGTCTTTTACACCAAATAGTGTTTTTTACTATTTTTCATTAGATATTTTCTTTATTTACATTTCTAATGTTATCACCTCTCCTAGTATCCCCTCCAAAAAAACCCTACCCCTCTCTCTTCCCCCTGATCACCAATCCACCCACTTGCACTTCCTGGCCCTGGCATTGCCCTACACTGGGGAATAGAACCTTCACAGGACCAAGGGCCTCTCCTCCCACTGATGACCGACTAGGTCATCTTCTGCCACATATGCAGCTGGAGCCATGAGTCCCACCATGTGTATTTGGTTGGTGGTTTAGTCCCAGGGAGCTCTTGGGGTACTGGTTAGTTCATATTGTTGTTCTTCCTATGGGGCTGCAAACCCCTTCAGCTCCTTAGGTACTCCTTCTTTGGGGTCCCTGTGCTCCGTCCAGAGGATAGCTGTGAGTATCCACGTTTGTATTTGTCAGGCACTGGCAGAGCTTCTCAGGAGACAGCTGTATCAGGCTCCTGTCAGCAAGCTTTTGTCGGCATCCATAATAGTGTTTGGGTTTGGTGTTTGTATATAGAATGGATCCCCAGGTGGGGCAGTCTCTGGATAGTCATTCCTTCGGTCTCTGTTTCGCACTTTGTCTCTGTAACTCCTTCTGTTGGTATTTTGCTCCCCCGTCTAAGAAGGATCTAAGAATCCACACTTTTGCCTCCCTTCTTCTTGAGTTTCATGTGTTTTGTGACTTAAAACTTGTTGATGGCAGACTAGAAGCAGCTGCTCAGCTAGCTCTCGAACCTAAGTCTTCAGCTTGCTGCCTTCACTCCACATTTCACCATGTCATCAGGGTGACTCAGAAATCCTTCAAGATGTACACCTCTGGCCCCTGGGCCTTCAGCAGCTGCTCATACATGAGTGCACCCGGTGCCAGCATCAGCTCTTCCAGCTTTGTGGAGGTGGGCAGTGGCAGCACTTTCCAAGGAGGCCTAGGTATCAGCATGGGTCTGAACAGCTTCAGTGAGACATCACAGTGGTCACAGTGAACCAGAACCCCTGAACCCCATGAAGCTGGGGTTGGACCCCAACATTCCAGGCTCTGCTCACTCAGGAGAAGGAGCATATTAAATCACTTAGCAAGTTTGCCTCCTTCAGGAGAACAAGGTATGTTTTCTGGAGCAGCAGAACAAGATACCAGAGACATCTTGTTGCTGTTGTAACAACAGAAGACAGCAAGGAGCAACATGGACAACATGCTTAAGAGCTATATCAGCTACTTTCGCAGGCAGCAGCAAGCCCTGGGCCAGGAGAAACTAAAACTGGAGGCAGAGCTCCGCAATATACAGGGTCTGGTCAAGAGTATGAGGATGAGATAAGCAAGCAATCAGAGATGGAGAATGAATTTCTCCTCATTAAGAAGGAAGTGGACAGCTCCGCTCCAGCGCAGGGCGCAAGGCCTGGGTGCTGCGCACCCACCCAGGTTTCCAGCTCTCCCAGCGATCTCCGGACCACTGTCCAATCTCGTGGGACGTGAGTCTGCAGCCAGGAGATAGACAGGCAGAGGGCGGAGAGAGGACCCCTTCCCTTCCGGTCCACACAGCTCCGCTCCAGCGCAGGGCGAAAGGCCTGGGTGCCATGCACCCACCCAGGTTTCCAGCTCTCCCAGCGATCTCCAAACCACTGTCCATCTCTTGGGACGTGAGTCTGCAGCCCGGAGATAGACAGGCGGAGAGCGGAGAGAGGACCCCTTCCCTTCCGGTGCACACAGCTCCGCTCCAGAGCAGGGCGCAAGGCCTGGGTGCTGTGCACCCACCCAGGTTTCCAGCTCTCCCAGCGATCTCCGGACCACTGGTAAGAGGAACACACATCTGTTCCACCCCAAACTCGTGGGACTTGAGTCTACAGCCAGGAGATAGACAGGCGGAGAGCGGACCCCTTCCCTCCTGGTCCACACTGCTCCACACCAGCACAGGGTGCAAGGCCTGGGTGCCTCACACTCACCCAGGTTTCCAGCGGGACTCTCCTAACAATCTAAGGACCACTGGTGAGCAGCTAGCTGAACTCAGCATCTGTTCCGGCCCAATTGCAAGCGACCTGAGACACCAGCAGGAGATTGAGAAAGGCCCAGGACAAGACAGACACTCCCTTCTGGTCTGCACCAACACCAGGTCTCCTTGGGCAGGGATGGCAGGAGGTAAGCATAAGAACAGAAGCAACAGAATCCAAGGGTACTTGGCATCACCAGATCCAAACTCACCCACCACTTCAAGTCCTAGATACAACAGCACACCAGAAAAACAAGACATGGATATAAAATCACTCGTCATGATGATGATGGAG
>LR750905.1:100626-142245 GCA_902729485.2 Mus minutoides | reverse complement strand
AGAGAAAGTACCCAAGGAGCAGAAGGGGTCTTCAACCCTCTAGGTGGAAGAATAACATGAACTAACTAGTTCCCCCTGCGCTCATGTCTCTAGCTGCATATATGGAAGGAGATGGCCGAGTTGGCCATCATTGGGAGGAGAGGCCCCTTGGTCATACAGACTCTATATGCCCCAGAACAGGGGAATGCCAGGGCCATTAAGTGGGAGGGGGTGGGTAGGTGAGCAGGGCGGGGACGCGGGAGGGTAAGGGAAAATTTCTGAATAACATGTGAAATGTAAATGAAGAAAATATCTAATAAAGAGAAAAAAAAAAGGAAGTGGACGAAGCATAAAGGTGAAAGTGGAGTGCTGCCTGGAAGGGCTGATTGATGCAGATCCATGAAGAAGAGATCTGTGAGCTGCAGTCTCAGATCTCAGACACGTCTGTGGGATTGTCCATGGACAGCGTCTGTTCCCTGGGCATAGACATCATTGCTAAAGTTTGTGCCTAGTGTGAGGACACCATCAACAGTATCCAGGCTGAGGCTGAAAGCATGTACCAGGTTAACGAGGAGGAATTGCAGACCCTGGCTGGGTGGCATGGGGAAAACCTGCGCTGCACAAAGACAGAGATCTCCTAAATGATCCCTAACATCAACCGCCTGCAGACAGAAATTGAAATCATCAAAAACCAGAGGGCAACCCTGGAGGCTGCCATTGCTGATGCCAAGCAACATGGGGAGATATCTGTTAAGGATGCCAATGCCAAGTTGGCTGAGTTGGAGACTACCCTGCAGTGAGCCAAGCAGGACATGGTCAGGCAGCAGCTACAGAACCAGGAGCTGATGAACATCAACATCGAGGTCTTCACTTACCGCAAGCCACTGGTGGGCAAGGAGAGCAGGCTGGAGTCTGGGATGCAAAACTTGAGTATCCATACTCAGAAAGACCGAGTTCAGTCTATGGGGAACTCACAGGCTTCACTAGCTCTGGCTTCAGCTATAGAATGAGCTCCTTCCAGCCCTGTTTCAGTTCTGTTGGGGACTCCAGCACTTTTAGCCACACTAAGGCCATGGTCGTGAAGAAGATTGAAACCTCCATTGGGAAGCTGGATTCCCAGCCTTTGATAGCCTGTCCAAGTGAATGGCCACTGAAGTCGTTGCCAACCTGAGCTTCTGCAGCTGCTCAGTCACTCATGGGGGAGAGAGCTATAATGCAGAGTACAGGAAACAAAAGACCTGCAAGAGGATCTGCCCTAACCATCTGGCCAACCTGGGGAGGAATTTCCTATCTGGGATATCCCAATGGTACCTGCTTTCCATCCAAACCCAAGTCAACTGTATTTTCCAAAATAAAGCCTCATCTGGCTCTATCAAAACAAACAAACAGAAAACAACAGCATCTTGTTGAAAAGCCTCTGTGGCAGCTCCTTCTTAGTCAAGCTTCAACGAACTATCTGAGTTTTTTATAATTAGTAGGTAGTGTTTTCAGATAAAGTTTTATACAGGTTATTTACTTAAATAAAATAGTATATTTATCTCAGAATTCAGTAACACCTAAAGATCTAAGTTGAATAAAATATATTAATGGTAAAAAGATAATTGATGTCATGTTTTGTAAAATCACATGAACTTGCATTACTAAGATGCAGGTCAGAATCATGAAGCAGAAATCTTTCCCATTCTACCTCATATAACATTTAAAATACATATTTTTAAATTTCTTATTACTATGGGTTCTTAAGAAAACCCTGCTTTAAGAAATCTGTGCAAACACTATGAAAACTGCCTGCAGCCCACTGAGTTACTTCAGTTACTTTAACTCTCAAAATGACTTTCCAGGGGTCTTCCTTGGCAGGTCACATAAGGTCTCTGGCTGGCTGTGAGGACATTCAGTGCTTTTAATAGACTCTGTGTAGCTTAGCACATTCTCTTAGAGAGGAGTTGGGGGAAAAAAAGGAAAAGTCGACACAGACATAAATAAATTTGCAGAAATATTCCAAGCTGCTTTTACTGGAGGCCAAGGTGAGTCTTCCACTCTGAAGCCCAGCTGGAATGAAATAACATTGAAAGGTGGGCAGAATGCTAAAACCACAATAGAAGAGAAGATAATCGTCAAATCCAGACAAAAACAAAAGTCTTAAAGACGGCACAAAAGGAGACAGAGAGTAAGACCCATTGGCCACATCCCAGACTTATAAACATCTATCCTGACACACGTTTAAAACAAAAGATTAAGGACTTGACAGGGTTTTCTGTATATCCCTGGCTGTGCTGGAACTCACTTTGTAGACCAGGCTGGCCTCAAACTCAAAAAACCTCCTGTCTCTGCCTCCAGAGTGCTAGGATTAAAGGCATGCGCCACCATGCCCAGCAGATTAAGGACTTCTTAGAAGTTAATAAACCAGTACCCCCAGAGCTCCTGTCTCTAACTGCATATTTAGCAGTAGATGGTCTAGTCAGCCATCATTAGGAAGAGAGGCCCCTTGGTCTTGCAAACTTTATATGTCCCAGTACAGGGGAACGACAGGGCTAAGAAGTGGGAGTGGGTGGGTAGGGCAGTAGGGCAGGGGGAGGGTATAAGGTACTTCCGGGATAGCATTTGAAATGTAAATAAAGAAAATATCTAATAAAAAATGAAAAAAAAAAAGAAGTAAGAAAATAAGATTTCTCAAAACAGAATTTTTCCAGTAAATAGCACTACAGTCAGGGAATTGCTTTGAGATCAGTGGCCAGCCTTATAAAGGAAACCCTGGAGAGGGCAGCGTTACTATTCCTTGATCCTCTAAGACACACATTTCAGAAAGTGACATCAAGTACTCTGCCCACCATTCTATCCCTATGGTTCTCAGAATTTTTGGTCTTTAGATTTCTCTAAAGTTTTATAAATCATTGTACAATCAAAATAGCTTTCATCTACACTCAATAAAACCTATGTATATGCTACATTGCATAACTAAAGTATTAACTGTTAGAATAAAATACAAGAACATACATTCCCTTAACTTCCAGATCAATTATGTCTCCATACATCATGTAGCCTCTTCTTTCTAGATAACATTTGGACACTTTTTGACTGTTCTTTTTATGAGAACTGTAGAGTCTAAGGGGTTTCTAAATTCAGGGGCTCCTAACTCTAGTCTCACACTCTTGATGAAAACTTGAACTTAAACACGAAATAAATGAACACTGGTTTACCTTAATACCAACTTGTCATCAGTATCCGTCCGAAGTTCGGAACCTCGTGGTTTAATGAATGCAGATTTCCATAAGAACTCCCAGACTTAATCTGTCCCAGTGAATTCATAGTGCCCACTGAGCTTCCTGTTGCATCTCCTGGCTGGAAACTGTCTCCTTCTTAGAGATTCCCAGGCTAGCTTGCAGGGAACTTTGGCAATGTCTGAACTCGTTTCATCCTTTTCTTTATTATTTTTCCATTTTGTGATAAGTATCTACCTAAGTCAATCTGGGAATATGATTCAAGTCGGCCCTAGAGAACAGTCTTCCTGAGCTAGTGGGACTTGGCAGATAAGGCTCACAACTTACTAATCTTTGCTCCATTTCCTACACCTGATACATGTCCAAAAATAGACATATTTGCTTGCTCAGCTACTCTAAAATAGTAACTTGTTACTGACTGATCGGACTATACAGAAACCATTTTCTCTGCACATCTGTAGGATGTACTCCTATGATGTAATCTTGAAGTGTTTTTCTTTAGCTTAGTGGCTAAGAAAAGATACTGAAGCAATCAATACGTATATCTGTGTGCTTTGGATATGCATTTATGTTTTCAGTTACTGCTGATGTTAAACATAGCAACAAACAAATAGAGATGCGCTTGACTGTACCGAGGTGCTGCCTGCAGCTTCTTACAAGCGCACGTCCTGTTGTCTCCATAGTCTGCGTCTGTAACTTTGGCGTTATTTTCAACTCCCAAGTGGAGGAGGATTCCAGTACTTTTCTGTGTCCTGCAGGCTGAATTCCTCACTAAATACAGCTCACCTTAAAGCTAATCAACACAGGATCTTAAAGATCTACACACAGACCTAGCATTTTCACATTGCAGGTCTCAATTAACAGAATGCTGTCTGAGAAACAAATGCAGCCTGCTCTCGGCGGCCACAGGGAGCCAAATTAACCAGTTACCTTCATGAAGTTCAGTGAAACATTTGCTGGGGGGGGGGGGGGGGGGGGGGGGGTGGAAGGGGAGAATGTTTCTGTGCAGATGGAAATCGCACTGAATTGTTTTATCAAGGACTTTTATCTCCTAGAATAACCAGAAAACAGAATGTTTGAAATGGTGACATGACACAATGCTTATTACTGACAAAGTGCTCTCCACCCCTTGCACAAAATCTGAACTACTCATTCCTGAGCCGGTGGAGAAGCATCCCCAGCCTTGAAAAGCAAGAATGGGTTGGAGTTATTGTTTAAATCGGCCACAAGCTGGGGGTTTGCTTTCGGCATCGCTCCCAATCTGCTGGGTCTGGGCTGACGATGACAGCCAGCTAAATGTCAATGGTGCCTGCTTCTTCCACCAGACCCATAGCTGACCCCTCTACCAGCTTGCCTGGCCAGCATCTGTGTGGCATCAGGCTCCAGAAGAGGCAAGCTTCATTGAGATTCAGGTAGCGATCCCATAAGCAAAGACTGCAATGTCATTAACGTGGTGGAGAGACAAACAACACCCGTGCTGCATACCAAGTGGAATCCCATTTAACTGAATCATTTTCTTATGAATACAGTCCATGCCGCCAGCCACTTTGAGCCACTAGTGTAAAATATGCTGGGAAAAAAAAAAACTTAGGTCTCTGCTAATTATATTTCATGCATGTTTCAGAACTTTCCACGGCGATACGAAAGGGCTGTAATCATAAAAGGGGATTTTATAACCAGGTTCACCTGTATTTTGGCTCAAAACCTAAACTAGAGGCTAAAGAAGGCAGGTATGATTACATCGTGGGCTGTGTTGGCTTTAACACAAATATGTAATTCCTTATAATGCTATCAGTGCTGCTGTTGTGACAGGCAGAAAATGAAATTCCTCTTTGAATCCACCTGGACATACATACTACAGAGGAGCATGCAGCGTTTCAGTCGGCTCCTGTCCATGTGCTTTCACTCGTTTCACCATTGTACTTTTTAATTATACTTTTAAAATTAAAATATAATTACATCATTTCTCCTTTCTATCCCTTCCTCTAAACCCTCCCATAAAACCTCTCCTTGCTCTTTCAAATTCATGGCCTTTTTAAAAAAAAAAATGTTGTTATATGCATATATATTTACATATACTTATGTGTTCATATATTTGAATTCATGTGTATGGTACTATATATATTTACATATGTGTATACATACCTATATTCCTAAACAAAACCTGCTCAGTCTGTATAATGAAACTAGTATATGTAGTTTGACCAAAAGTATGCTCTTCTCTAGGGAAGACTTTCTCTCACTTTCAGAATTTCTTAGTTGCCTGCAGTTCTTTGTGTAGGGCCTTGTGATCTTTCACCATCTATTTTAGTCTGTCTGCTTTTGTTGTTATTGTTTAGTTCGTGATAGAAGAATCTGTATCCATCACTTTACTAAACCAACATGATCCCTAGCTATAATCTAAATGTTAGTCCTTGTTGTATCCGTTGATCAGTGTAATCCTTACTCTGGATCAAGGAGATTTCTCTTTGCAACAGGAGACAATTACCTTTGGTTTTGTTTGTGGTTAAGTTGAGGAAAGGAAACACTGACCTTGGGGAATTTCCAGGAGAGTAACAGAGTCTTTACCTGTTTCAGGAGGGAATTGTAAAGGACACAACTGACTGCTTTCAAATGGCTCTTCACTCTTTTGCTGGCTTCATTTTTTATGGCCAAAAAGGCAAGCTGATTATTGAAGGAGATAAAAAGTCGTCCATGGGTTTCATCAAATTGGAAAAGGCACCTGAAGTCCTGACTTTTGGGGAAAGAACAAGTTATCCTTTGAATGGACAGCTGATATTGTATATCCCAGAGTCTCAAAACCTGGATAAAATGATAACAAGGAAAAATCAAATAAAATATTAACAATAACAGTTTCAGGCTGTATCTTTCCATTTCTCTCTTGACCCTGGTTGTCACCTCTACAGCAGGTGACTTCTGACAGGACACTGCTATTTCATGCTTCAAATTATCCCTCAAATATTCAAGTTTCTCTAGTGAAAGTATGAGTGTTCTCCCAGTATCTGGGATTAGAGTATAGGCTTAGGATAGGCTTGGAGTAGGCCAAACAATGCTTCCCTAAAAATGCTCATGTGTGAATCCCTGAACCTTTGAACATGTCATTTTACAAGTCAAAGGTTATGGGGTTTTTTTTTGTCTCTTTATTAGATATTTTCTTCATTTACATTTCACATGTTATCCAGAAATTTTCCCTTACCCTCCCGCGTCCCCGCCCTGCTCCCCTACCCACCCCCTCCCACGTAATGGCCCTGGCATTCCCCTGTTCTGGGGCATATAGAGTCTGTATGACCAAAGGGCCTCTCCTCGGTTCAATTAAGAATTTTAAGACTGGAAAGTAACCAATAGCCTTGGCAATAGCCTAGGTTGATTGACGGTTTCCACGGCATCTCTTTTGCCAGCAATTCAAAGAATTATTACCCAGTGCTAAAAGTAGAAGCTTCATTTGCTAACAATAGATGTTTGTCTGGGCCTCCATCTTCCCCATTATTTGGTGACTGTTTACATCACCTTCATGTATATGTCTTAGAAAGTTTCTACCATGTTTGGTTTCCTTTACAACTTCTCAAATGGCTCTTAGTTTACTTATATCTCACCATATTTCCTTCATAATGCACATTTCTCCTCTTCTCTCTGTTTAATCCTCCTGTTCCATCCTCCCCATCCATCCAAACTATTTTACTTCCCCTTACTAGAGTGACTCAATCACTCCATCATAGTTCCTTCTCTATATGTAACCTCTGCGGTTATATGGATTATAGCTTGCTTATTGAAGACTTAACATCTAACTTCCACATTCACATACAATCAAATACATACCATGTTGGTCTCTTTAGGTCTGGGTTACCTCATTCAGAATAATCTTATTTTTCTAGTTACATGCATTTATCTATAAATTTCATGATTTCAGTTTCTTAACTCCTAGGGAATATTCTATCATGTAAATATACTGCATTTTCTTTATCCATTCATTCATAATGTACATCTAGTTTATTCTCAATTTTTGGTTATAAATAGTATAGCAAAAGGGCCTATTGCTGAAGACAACACCTAAAATCATTCACTGCACACTAAAAAGCTGAACTGGTACTTACCTAGAGTCTTCACCTATATTGACTCATGTTCAAAATACTGGGAGATAATGCACATGCTACCAAAGGAGACAGGTCAACTCCAACCCAGCTACAAATACTTTGATCTACAATGGTGAATTACATGAAGACTTGTTCATGCAATAGTGGTACAAATCTTGTGGGAGTGGTAACCAATATATGCTTAGATTTAAAGCCCACGCCATGAGATATAACTTATCCCTCACACTTTTGGGGTAGCTAAAATTCTGAGATTAGATAAGCCAGAGACCTAGAGGAAAATCAAAATTCTGCTACTCCCCTAAAGGAACAAAATAGCAACAAAAAGCAACAAAAGGGCACTTTGCTATACTCATAGACTATTGGCTTTCTCGGCCATTAACAGAGGAGGTTCCTCCTACAGTAGATGGGATAATAAATAATGCATTCATAAATGGTGAGTAAATACAGAGAACAAAAGTGTAAAATGTGACAATACTGAGGGACCTGGGAACAGTTATTCCTAAATGGGATGACTCCATCAATTCCCTCCTCTCATAGTTCTGATAACAGTGCAGAAAAGGAGGAAAAAAAAAAAAAAAAAAGTAAGAGCCGAAGGGGATGGAGAACAGCTAAGAAACAAGGTCTTCTGAACACAGCAGCACTGGTATACATAGGAACACACAGACTGTGGAAGCATTCACAGGGCCTGCACTGGTCTGGACCTGGTGAATTCTAGTTGCTAAGAGTAGAAGTACACACAAGTCTCCTTCCCTAACCCAGAAACAGTCTCTACTTGATAACCACTCACAAATGAAAAGGAGTGTTCTCCAATGTGGACTAGTTGGGTATAAAGCACTCTTAAGGCCAGGCCTGATGTACAGTATTAGATGATCCAACAATGAATGAACTCAATAGTATTTTTTGAGGGATTTTTTTGTGTTTGTTTGGCTTTTGTTTCGTTTGCTTGTTTGTTTGTTTGTTTAGCTCATAATGCCTTGTCTAAGGTTTTGTTTTTGTTTGGGGGGTATTTTTGTTTTGTTGATGTTTGGGGATTTTTTTTAAATTCTGTTTTTGTTTTTGTTTTTGTTTTGTCTGTTGTTTTTTGTTTTATCCAAGGAATCTTTTGCTTATATGTTGTTATATCTCATTTTGTGTTTTTATGGGATTTTTGTATTTGCCAATATGTTAGTCTCTGGATCCTTAAGAGTTTCTTGTGGGGTTTTTTTTTGAGGGGGGGGGGCTTTGTTTTTTTGTTCATTTGTTTGTTTTACTTTATTAAGGTTAGTTTGTTTTCATTCTAACTTACTTTTAACATTTTTCTTCATTGTTTAGATATCTATTTGTTTTCTAATGAAAGGAGCAAGAAGGGTGTAGGTTTGGGTGGTTGGGGAGGTAGAGAGGAGCTGGGAGATAGGAATCATCATCAGAATATAGTGTATGAAAAAATTATCTTCATTTTTAATAGATGACAAAACAACAACAACAAAATATTTTAAGAATTATGTCTCTATAGAGAGCTGGGCCAATGGTTAAAAATATTGTTTCTCTTCCAGAGGACCCATCTGAATTCACGACTGGCCATTTACAACTACCAGTAACTTTAGTTCTGGGGACTCCTATGCCATATCCTGACCTCTTCATGCAGAGGTCACCAGAAATGCACATAACATATATAAATTCATACAAGGAAACATCCGAACACATAAATAAAATATTTTAAAAAAATGTTTGAGAACTTTAAGTTGAAATACGGAGGTAAATTGTTTGGAAGACTAGAATAAATGTGATTCTTTAAATATTGAAGAAGAAGACAGAGAAAAAAATGAGAATTGTAATGTGAAGCCTTTTTCTAATGTTGCTGGCTATGACAATGAAGAATTGCAAAATGAAAGCAGAGAAAAAGGCCAGTAAGGAAGAGAATGTATTTTCTCCAGACCCTCAGAAGGAACATAGCCTTGCCATCTAGATTTTAGCTCTCTGATAGCCATGCAGAATATTGCAGAATTCTAATCTATAGTACACAACCCACCCAGTCTGATCCACTTAGGCAACAGGCTGCACAGGTAAATTGCATGTGGTTTCCATGACCTTCATTGTCTGGCTCTAGGTTCATGCCTAGGTCCCAAAGAACCTTGTGAGACCCGAAGAGTGTCTTGTTCCCTGTGAAGGCCTGTGTAGGGGCCCAAAGAACTAACTACAAGCTTGGAAGGTTGTCTTACTAATCCCTTGTCAGTGAAGTCTACCAGAGATATAGCAAGCCAAGTGAGATCCTCTGACTTCCATTGTCTTCCTGAGAAGACCTACTGTCATCAGAATCTTCCAGAAAAATCAACGGAAAACCAGTTGCCCAAAGGACATCATAAGAACACAATCACTTAGAACCTGGGCAATATAACACAACCAGAGCTGAGCTGTTCAGATGTTCTGAGCTGTTCTTGTACAGCAAGCCCTGAATATGTGAATGAAACCAAAGCACAAGAAGATGATCTTAAATCCTATTTTATAAAAATGATATAGGCCTTTAAAGAGTAAAGCAATAAATCTCTTAAAGAAATACATAAAAATATTTTTAAACAGGTAGAGGCATTAAAAGAAGAAAAAATTGAACAAATTGAAAGAAAAGAACCACATGATCATCTCATTAAATGCCAAAGATCCTTTGACAAATCCAATACCTCTTCATGTTAAAATTATTTGCAAGGTCAGGGATACAATGCATATGCCTAAATACTATAAAGGCAATCTAATATCCAACATCAAATTAAATGGAGGGAAACTTAAAGTAATTCCACTAAAATTAGAGACAATATGGGGCTGTCCATTCTCTCCCTATATCTTCAATATAGTACCTGAAGATCTAGCTAGAGCAATAGGACTACTAAAGGAGATCAAAGGGATACAAATTGGAAATGAAGAAATGAAAGTATCACTACTCACATATGATATGACATAATAGTATACATAAGTGACCCCAAAAATTCCACCAGAGAGCCCCTATAGCTGATAAACATCCTCAGCAAAGTGTCTAGATATACAATTTACTCAAAAAAATTAATAGCCTTTGTTTATACAAACAATAAATAGATTAAGAAACAACTTAGAAAGTCAATATCTCCACAATAGTCACATATAATATAAACTATGTTGGTATAACTCTAACCAAGAAAGTGAAAGATCTGTAAGACAAGAACTTCAAGTCTCTGAAGACAGGAATTGAGGAGGATATCAGAAGATGGAAAGATCTCCCATTCCCATTGATCAATAGTATGATTAATGTAGTGAAAATGACTCTTATTAAAATCAATCTGTGGATTCCATGCTATTCCCATCAAAATTCCAACACAACTCTTTACAGACCTTGAAAGAACAATTTACACCTTCATAGGGAAAAACAAAAATCTCACGATAGCTAAAACAGTCCTGAACAATAAATACAAACAAAAACTTCTAGAGTTATCACCATCCATGGCTTCAATCTGTACTGCACAGCAGTAGTAGGAACACTCATTTGGTATTGGTATAGAAACAGACAAGTTCATCAGTGGAATGAAAGGCCCAGAAATGAATCCACACACCTTTAGACACTAGATTTCTGACAGAGAAGTCAAAACCATGCAAGGGAACAAAAAAAGAGCATTTTCAACAAATGGTGCTGGTCTAACAGGAGGTCTGCATGTAGAAGAATGCAAACAGATCCATATTCATCACCCTATACAACACTCAAGTCCAAGTGCATCAATGACCTCAACATAAAACCAGAAATACTAACTTTAATAGCAAAATGTGGAATTACCCTTGAACTCATTGGTACAGAAGACAACTTCCTGAACAGAACATCAATTGCTCAGGTTCTAAGACCAACAATTGATAAATGGAATAAAATTGAAGACCCAGAAATAAACCCACACATCTATAGAAAGTTGATACTTGACAAAGAAGCCAAAATCATACAATGGAAAAGAGAGAGAACCGTTTAACAAGAATTCAAAAAGATCCATATTTGTCACCCTGTATAAAACTCCAGCCCATTAATCCCAGCACTCGGGAGGCAGAGGCAGGCGGATTTCTGAGTTCGAGGCCAGCCTGGTCTACAGAGAGTTCCAGGACAGCCAGAGCTACACAGAGAAACCCTGTCTCAAAAAACCAAAAAAAAAACCAAAAAAAAACAAACAAACAAACAAAAAAACTCCAGCCCAAGTGGATCAAGGGCCTCAATGTACAACTAGATATACAAAATCTAAAAGAAGAGAAAGTGGGAAACAACATAGGTCTTCTAAAAACTACCTATTTTTAATCCATTGTCTCAGGCAATTAACCCAGAATCTTTGAAGATGGACTCAGAAAATATTTTTCAAAAAAATACTAGGCTTTGCTTTTGTTTCTACCCGAACTGTAGTGTGAAGCTTTATGGTCCAATCAATGCAAATTTCTATGAGCAAGCAATCTTTGCTTCATAACTAATGTATATGTCTTGACTTTAACCCAATTAATGCCTGTCCGTCTATCTTGTAATTAGGCTGGAACCTGTTATTCACACAAAAGAACTCATTCTCATCACATCATTTGCAAATATTATGCTCAAAGGCAAAATTATTAGTTGGGGATTAGAAATTTCCCCCTCCTTTTGTGTTCAAGTTAACTTCTAGGACTAAGCTAGGTCTTTGATGCACTTGGACTTGAGTGTGGTATAGGGTGATGAATATGGATCTGTTTGCATTCTTCTACATGTAGACATTCAGTTAGACAAGCACCATTTTTTGAAGATGCTCTCTTTTTTTCTCTTGCATGGTTTTGACTTCTCTGCCAAAAATAAGGATGTTAGGTAATGGAGAGATAACTCAGTTACAAAAGGACTTGCCACGTGCTGGTTAGATTTACAACTTGACTCAGACTAGAGTTACCTAGAAAGAGAAAACTTCAGTTGAAAAAAAAAATGCATCCATTAGACTGACCTGTAGGCAAGTCTATGGAGAATTTTTGGATGGATGGATGGATGGATGGATGGATGGATGGATGGATGGATGGACTGTAGGTAAGGGTCTCAGCCTACTATGTGGGTGGTGCCACATTTGGAAAGGTGGTTTTGAGTTTCATAAAAAAAGACAAGCCAATAGGCAGCACTCTCCTCGGCAGTCTCTGCTTTAGTTCCTGTCTCTGTATTCCTGCTTGAATTCCTTCCCTGAGTTCCTTCAAGTAGAGTAGAAATGTAAGCCAAGTAAACTCCCTCCTACACAAAACATCATATTGTTTATTGCAGCAATAGAAAGCTACAACATAGCACATGAATTGCAACTTGCATTTAAATGTCTAACACCCATGCAATAGCATAGGCATAGAAGGTATGACTGCACACCTAATACTGGAGAACTGAAGACAAGAGTATTCCAGAAACTAGCTGACAAACCAGACTAGGCAATTGGTATCCTTCCAGTTCAGTAGAGACATTCTGAAAATAAATCAGGTGTACAGTTATGGAATACATCTGACATCAAGCTTCAGCTTCTATATTAAACATACATATACATGCACACACAACTGCATGCACATTTACCCATATACCTGAGCATTTACATACAACATACACAGTATATATTTGTTATTTTATTTTATTTGAGACAGAGTCTCATGTAGTCCATGCTTGCCTTAAACTAGATATGTACCTGCAGATGATCTGAAATCTCTGATCCTTCCTGCTCCCATCTCACAAGTGCTAGAATTAGAGATGTATATCACCTCATTCAGAAATATATGAATATATTTAATAGTAATTTATTGTTTGTCATTATGCTTTCCATTTTAAGCATGATAGATAAATTTCTAAAATTCCTATTGAACAATTGGTTCAGAAAATTGAGTAAATTTTATAAATTCTTATCTACATGTGCTATGTCTATGTCCATTCTGATGCCTAGCAACTTACAATGTCTATAAAAATTCATTAGTCAGGTTCTTGAACTCATGCTTAGCCAGGGTCTGGTTGAGATTCTTCATTTCATCTCCACCTTTATAACACTGGAAATAAAAACCCACTCTTTTGATTTTTATTAAAGTAATATTTAGCTTTTCACCTGTTCAAAGACATACTTTCCTGATCTCATTTTATGTCGATTTTCTAAATTTTAATAAGGCAGGATTATAGATTCCATAGCATTTATACATGTTAGAAATAGAAGCCAGTACGTTGAGACCTCAAATACTTGGATCCTAGTTTAATCCAAAGTAGGTGTGTCATATTACATGTATGAATATTATCTATCCATTTCAACTTTCTTTTGAAGCACTATTGCAGATGCTGAAATTATGTCAGTTGTGTGGAGAATGTAGTGAAGTTGCTCATCCTGTTATCTAAATACTCGAAAATCACAACATTTGAAGGTGTGTAGTGAGGAGGGTTGGATTAAGATGTAGGCTATCACAGTGTTTGCAGTCGAGCTTCCCTACAGAACCCTGCTCCCTGCCAGAGGTGGGCAGAATCACTATGATTGATTCATACAGACACCAATACAACTATAATAAACAAATATTCTCTTTTTTCTACAAACACTACTTTTATAAATAAGTAACTGTATAAATAAGGAGGTACATGAGTAAATGTGTGGATGGACAGAGACTGTTTACAATGCACTTTTGAAAGCTTGCATCATCATCTGGTCAGATTCAATTCCAAGTACATGGTTTAAAAGATTCATAATTTTCTAATAATGGCAGAAAGGAGGGAAAGAAAGCTGACTCAAATTATTATATATGAGGAAGCTTTCTATTCTTCACAACAATAATTAAGAAATAGAAAATGACAGAGGATATGTGAAGATGTGGCTTGCCAGCCCAGCTTTGAAGACTATACAGTACAGAAACCTGGCTCTCTGAATCACCTCCAAAGTGCATGGCTTAGGCATAAAAATAACACAGGAACTGATGGTGCTGCCTGCCCTGGACATTATATTATATAACAGTTCCATTTATAATTAAATCTTCTAGTAATCTATAAAATCATAATCAATAAACACTTAAAGGGCACTTTATTGGACAGGATATCGTCTCACTGAATCTTTATAAGAAGGACATCACCTTCAATTTTAGCCTTAAGTCGGGTAACAATTGTTTCTCCTCCCAGAGGAGCAGTTAAAGGTGGCAGAAGGAGAAAATGTCAAGCTCTTTAATGGTGTAGGTACAGGTTTACTGTCCCCATGCAAGAAACTATGAGAGGTATCTCATGCTCATTCAGACAACCCTAATGAACACAGTCACACACACACACACACACACACACACACACACACACACGCACGCACACACACACACATGAAATTCAGAGGAGAAGTTGGGATGAAGAAAAGATTTGGTGTGAGTAGAAAAGCACAATGAGTGGGAGGAGTTGGGGGTCAAAGAAAATCTGGGCATGAAAGAATAATAGATTTTAAATTTAAAAACATCATTTACCACTTCCACCCCTCAGGATTAAGAGAATTATTCTCCAACTAAAGCCTATTCTCTGACATTCATCTTTAAATGCTACCATAACTATTTATTATCTTTGTTCTCTCTTAACTTTTTTTCCCCTCTTAACTCTTAAAATTATTTTAAAGAGAATAAAACACGACACAAAACTATAGGCCTCTGATTTCTTTTATTTTCCTTTTGTTGGATTTTTAAAATTTACATTTCAAATGGTATCCCCTTTCCAGGTCTCCCCTCTGGAAACCCCCTATACCCCTCCAGGTGCCTCTATGAGGTTGCTGTCCCACCCACACACCCACTCCTGCCTCTCATCCTGCCATTCCTCTACACTGGGGCATCAAACTCCCACTGATGTCCAGCAAGGTCGTCTTCTGCCACATAAGCAGCAAGAGCTATGGGTTCCTCCATGTGTATTCTTTGGTTGGTGGTTCAGTTCCCGGGAGGTCCAGAGGGATCTGGCCAGTTGACACTGTTGCTCCCACCCCCCATGAGGCTGCAACCCCCCTCAGCTCCTTCTGTGCCTTCTCCAACTCCTCCATCGGACACCCTGTGCTTAGTCCAATGGTTGGCTCTGAGCATCTGCCTCTGTTTCTGTCAGATTCTGGCAGAGCTTCTCAGGAGACAGTCATATCAGCCTCCTGTCAGTAAGCACTTCCAGGCATTCACAAGAGTGTCCAGGTTTGGCAACTGTTTATGGGATGGATCCCCAGTTGGGGCAGTCTCTGGATGGCTTTTTGTTCAGTCTCTGCTCCACACTTTGTCTCCATATTTCCTCCTGTGAGTATTTTGTTCCCCTTCTAAGGACTAGAACATCCTCACTTTGGTCTTCCTTCTTTTTGAGCTTCATACAGCCTGTGAATTGTATCTTGGGTATTGTGAGCTTTGGGGCTAATAATGACTTATCAGTGAGTGCATACCATGTGTGTTTTTTTAAGACTGGGTTATCTTACTCGGGATAATATTTTCAAGTTCCATGCATTTGCCAATGAATTTCATGAATTCATTGTTTTTAATAGTCCATTGTGTAAATGTACCACATGTTCTGTATCCATTCTTCTGTTGAGGGATGCCTGTGTTGTTTCCAGCTTCTGCCTATTATAAATTTGGCTGCTATGATTGTAAGGGAGCATGTGTCCTTATTACATGTTGAAGCATCTTCTGGATATATGACCAGGAGTGGTATAGCTAGGTCCCCAGGTAGCACTATGTCTGATTTTCTGAGGAACCACCAGACTGATTTCCAGAGTGGTTGTACCAGTTTGCAATCCCACCAGCAATTGAGGAGTGTTCCTCTTTATCCACATCCTCATCACACCTATGATCACTTGATCTTTGACAAAGAAGCTAAAATCATCCAGTGGGAAAAGAGACAGCATTTTCAACATATGGTGCTAGTTCAACTGTCAATCAAGAAGTAGAAGAATGCAAATTGATCCATTCTTATCTCCCTGCACAAAGCTTAAATCGAAATGTATGAAGATATCCACATAAAACCAGATACACTGAAACTAATAGAAGAGAAAGTGGGGAGGAGCCCAAACACATGGGCAGAGGGGAAATTTTCCTGACCAGAACACCAATGGCTTATGCTCAAAAATCAAGAATTGACAAATGGAACCCCATAAAATTGCAGTGCTTCTGTAAGGCAAAGGACACTCCCAACAGAAAAAAAAAATGGCAATCTACAGACTGAGAAAAGATTTTTACCAATTCTACATTCTATAGGGGGCCAATATCCAATATAAGCCTCTGATTTCTAACACTTATTCTCATTGTATAGCCTCTCACTAGTAGAAAACAAGAGTGTGCTCAGAAGCACTCAAGAAGCCTGAATAAGAAATAGAAAAATATATAATCATAGAAAGATAAAAAATGAATAAATAAATATGGGATATATTTCTTTCATATTTTTAGGGTGTGAGTATGTATGGTGAAGAAGATACACAGCAGCCATCTGCAGAGAGGGAGATCAACTTAACTTGGACTGATTCAAGGCCTCGATTGTTTGAAGGGATAGGGGTGGTAGAAACACTCAGGATGAGCAAAGGTCACTGACTGAAGGCCTAGGGTAGAGAAATGCCCCATTAGCATGAGGGAACAGTTCAGGAATCTCAGGTGCCACCTGAATGGGTTCTTTTCAGGACAAAGGAAGTTGAGTTTGTAATCTTAACCAAGGCTACATGACATTCTGAAGGTAGAAAAGTGGGGGAGGGTTGAACTCCCAAGGCAACCTCAGATAAGGGAAAACCATGCCAATGAAGGGCATCTTCCATCATATGCCAACTCAGAAGGCTATTAAGTCAGTGGATGACTTGGACCTTAATTTGTAGAGTTTTCACACACAAGAAGCATATAGAATATTAAATAGATTGGACCAAAAAAGAAAGTCTCTTAAATGCATAAGAATCAAAACACTAAACATACACGACAGCAACAGTAACAATAAATATGAAAAGCTGAAAGGCAAAAGATCAAGTAAATCATAAAGACAGAACTATCAAAATTACACACCTGAATACTCAATGGAGACTCTAAAAGACAGAAGGGGCTGGATAGATATGCTGTAGGCTCTAAGAGACCACAGATGCCAGCCAGGAATACTAAACAGAGCAAAATTTTCAATCACTATAGATGGAGAAAATGAGATTTTCCATGTTAAAGATAAATTTAAGCAATATTTATCTATAAATCCAAACTTACAAAGGGTACTAGAAGGAAAATACCAACAAAAGCAGGTTAACTTCAGCCATGAAAACACAGGGAATAAATAATCCCAGACCTACAAAAACAAAGGAAGGGAATCTTACCCTCAAACACACCACACCAAACCAACAATAACCAATATCATCAACAACTAAATAACAGTAATTAACGATCATTGGTCATTGGTACCTCTGAATATTAGTGATCTCAATTCCCAATAAAAAATACAGAATGGATGCAAAAACCAGATCCATCTTTTGCTACATTCAAGAAACACACTTCAACATAAAAGATAGACATTACCTCAGGGTAAAATGTGGGAAAAAGACATTCCAAACAAATGAATCTAAGAAATAAACTAGTGTAGCCACTTTAATATCTAACAAAATAGACTTTAAAAGATAAGTAATCAGAAGAGATAGGGAAGGACAGCACATACTCATTTAATGAAAAATTCACGTAGATGCCATTTCAATTCTTAATATCTATGCCCCAAACACAAGTGTTCCCATGTTTGTTAAAGAAACACTTTTAAATCTTAATTCAGACATTGATCCTTATACAATGATAATGGAAGACTTCAGTACTTTAACCAATAGACAGTTCATCTGGACAAAAACTTCACAGAGAAATGTTAGAGCTAACCAAAATTTGAAGCAAATGGACCTAAGAGATATTTATAGGACATTTTGCACAAATACAAAAGCATATACTTTTTGCTCAGCATAGACCTTTTGTCATAGAATGTTCGCCAAAATTAACCACATACTCAGATACAAAGCAAGTTTCAGCAGGTACAAGACAGTTGAAATAGCCCCCTGTACTGGCTGGTTTTGTGTATCAACTTGACACAAGCTTGCGTCCTCAGAAAGAAAGAAGCCTCAGTTGAAGAAATGCCTCCAGGAGATCCAACTACAAGGCACTCATCCATTAAAGATCAATAGGGAAGGGCCCAGCCTATTCTGAGTGGTACTATTCCTAGGCTGGGAGTCCTGGATCCTATAATCAAGAACAAAGCACTCACTGAANCCTAGTTGGCCATCATTGGGAGGAGAGGCCCTTTGGTCATACAGACTCTATATGCCCCAGAACAGGGGAATGCCAGGGCCATTACGTGGGAGGGGGTGGGTAGGGGAGCAGGGCGGGGACGTGGGAGGGTAAGGGAAAATTTCTGGATAACATGTGAAATGTAAATGAAGAAAATATCTAATAAAGAGAAAAAAAAAACCAAACCAAACCAAAAAAAAAAAAAAAGAAAGTAATCTGAGCAAGCCATGTAAAACAAGACAATAGGCAGCACCACTCCAGTTTCTGCATCAGCTCCTGCCTCCAGGATCCTACCCTGTTTGAGTTCCTATCATGACTTTCTTCAGTGATGAACAATGTAGAATTATAAGCAGAATAAACCATTTCCTCCCCTATTTTCATTTTGGTTATCATGTGTCATTGCAGCAAGAGAAACCTTCAATAAGACACTCTCTGTATCCTATCAGACCACCACCGATTAAAGCTGGATATCAGAAACAACAAAAAGTGTACAATCTCATGTAAATTGAACAACTCTCCACTGAGGGGAAAAATAAATCAAACAGAAATAAAGAAAGAATTTGAGGACTATCAATAGAAATTAATGAAAATGAATACAACTCGACCTATGGAACAGAAGGAAGTGGTTCTGAGAGGCAAGTTCATAGCCCTAAATGACTATAAATATAATAAAATAGAGAGACCTCATACTACAAAGTAGATGGTCCTCTTGAAATCTCTAGAACAAAAACAAGAAATTACTCCCAAAAGGAGTAGATGAGAAGAAAAATCAAACTCAAGCCTAAAATCAATAAAGTAGAAATAAAGAGAACAATAAAATAATTGTTTCTTTGAGAAAAACAAGATAAATGAATTCTTACACATGTTAAATAAAGTGAACAGAGAAAATATACAAATTATTGAAATCAGAAATAAGAAGAGGGACATAATAAGAAATGCCAAGGAAACCCAGAAAGTCATAAAGACATACATTAAAACCTGTACTTCACTGAATTATAAATTGTTATCTAAAAAAAAATGATACAACAAAGATTGAACAGAGACTGAGGGAATGGCCAACTAATAACTGTCCCAACTTGACACCCATTCCATGAGCAAGCAGCAGTCCTGACACTGTCAATGATACTCTGTTATGCTTGTAGACAGAAACAGCATGACTGTCCTCTGAGAGTCTCCACCCACCAGCTAACCGAAACAGATGAAGATACCCATAGCCAAATATCGGATGAAGAATGAAAACTCTTATAGAAGTGAAGGCCCTGAATGGGATAGTAACTCCACAGTAAGATCAACAACGTTAACTGACTTGGACTCTTGGACCTCTCAGAGACTGAGCCAACAAAGAACAATACATGGGCTGGACTAAAGCCCGGGCATGTATGTGGAAGATTTGCAGCTCAATTTCCATGTGGATCCTTTTCCCCATAGGGCTGCATTGTCCAATCTCAATGGGAGAGATTGTACCTAACCCTGCAGCAACTTGATGCACCAGGGTGGGATTCTTTTCTTCCTATTGGGTTGCCTTGTCCAGCTTCAACATGAGGACTTTTACCTTGCTAATTGTATGTTATTTTGTTGTGTTTGGCTATGTTTCTTGAAGGCCTGATCTTTTCTGAAGAAAGTGCATCTGGGGGAGAGTGGGGGTTATGGAGAGCTTGAAGGAGTAGAGGAAGGGAAAACTGTTGTCATGAAGCATTGTATGAGAGAAAAAAAATTTTTTTCAAGCAAAACAATTATTTTAAAATAAAACAGGAAAATTCTGAATACAGAATATTAAAATGACTGAGAAACACTTTTTGAAATGTTCAACATCCCTTCGTCATCAGGGAAATTCAAATGAAACTATGCTTGAATTTTCATCCTTTGCCTGTCCAAAAGTAGCTTGAAGGAGAAATGGAAAGAAAGACATTTCCCCCTTTGACCCTCATGCATCTTCATCATTTGAATTCTTTTTATCATTTGAATTTTTTTTTTTTTTGGTTTTTTGAGACAGGGTTTTTCTGTACAGCCTTGGCTGTCCTGGAACTCACTTTGTAGACCAGGCTGGCCTCGAACTCAGAAATCCACCTGCCTCTGCCTCCCGAGTGCTGGGATTAAAGGCGTGCGCCACTACACCCGGCATCATCATTTGAATTTTTAAAGGACAGATTTAATCCATTTATTTGTGCAATTGTAACAAAATGAAAGCTCTCTGTTCCTAGAGGAACAGATTGAACTTGGTATGGGTCAGGACCAATGGGTAATGTCTAGTCATAACATAAAACTCCACTGTTTCTGTTGCTAATTCTAATTCTAGAGTTTGGATGCCAGGCTATGAGAAAAATCAGAACCTCAAACAAAGAATTAAGTTAAAAAATTAATACTATCCTAGTGTCTAAATTGGGGTTAGTATCCTACAAAAAAAAAAAAAAAAACAGGAAATAGCAAAGAGGAATTAAACCCAACTTTCTGAGTGGAATGTTATTGCTGAGTAGAGAAACCTTTTCCTGCCCTTACAATTCTTCCTTTAAATTAAAAGATAACAAGCTTCCAACAGGACAGAACCATAGGAGTAGTCCAAAATAAAGTTTCATTGAACTATAATAGTTCATTATAATATCAAGTTTTAAAAGAATAAATTGTTTTATCATCCCTGGAAAAGTGGCTACAGCACAACCCTTCTAAATGAACAAAAGTTGCAACTTGCATTGCGAGAAGTTATTTATATCTGACTTTCTTTCATCCACAAATCCTCTAATTTAGCAACTGATTGATGATAGTACAATCTAATCAAAGGCCCTTTATAAAACAAGATGATGTTTCATTTTCCCTGGAGTTCTACTTTAACTACAACCCTATAAAATATCCAAAAGAAATTTCCAGCAATAAAGCAAAAGCTCAGCCCAGTAGCAGAAAGCCCTACTGTTGGCTGTAGGCATAAGGAGTCAGATTGCCATACATTGCCATACATCAAAGTGAAATGCTTTCCACCCAATGTGAGCGACAGCATGACAAGCTTTATAATGATGAAACAGTTTAGTAACCAAAGTGAAAATTGAAGGACAAATCTGCTTTGGAAAGAATCCAGGTAGTCGTAATATTGATCACTGCTATATGTGATCAATTTTGATTCATAAGACATGTTTTTGCATTTGCTTTTAAGGTTATAAAACCTTTCATGGAGCTCCATAATGATGAAATATCGGATGTTTGTTTCATTTCTGCCTAGTTCAGATTTATTCACTTAACTATAATTTATTGAGTACCATGCATATGTGTGGCACAATCCAAGAATCAGATACCGTCCATGACTTCAAGAACACTGACATTGACTTATATTATATTCTACCATGTGATTAAAATAGTAATATGTGTTAGATTTTAGGAAAGACAAAAATAAATTTAACAAATAACTATTAGCTTTTAGTCAAAAATTTAAAGGTAAATATAGATGCACAGTGCAGATTGTGTTAATTTCAATAATTGAAGTCAGAACAAAGTGTTCAGGGACCTCAAAAACTAAGACAACTAAATCGAGGAGGGTACCCTAAAAGGTCTGATTTTGAGTTTTCTTGCTGCTCTATATCCAAAACAATGGTTTTCACTTAAATCTAGCAAAATGTACTCACAAAGTAAACACTGCAAGGCTAAAAACAGCTACTAACATCTTATAGAAGCAAACTAATGGAGGCAAGTACATGTTCTAATAAAGGACAATTGGAGTACACAGAAGAAAACACCCACATCTACATGAGCAACTCCAAAAGATCTGAAGGCTGCCACACACCCTACAGTAGGATTATAATAGATGACAGGAAGCTGCAGGAGAAAGTAAGCCTTACAGTGCCAGGAAAATATATGATGGTAAGTACCAAGAGTCAATGCAGCCAGAGTGTGAAATTAATAAATGAGAAGAGAAAGAAGTGATCTAAGACAGCAAGGTGGAGGAAGGCTTTGTGTGAAAGGTTGAGAATTTCAGAGTTGAGAGTCAAATAGAGAGTAGAGATGGAAGACTGAGGATTATTCATCTATTCATTTGTTGCCTTGCAGACTACTTTTTTGTTTGGTTTGGTTTGGTTTTAGGTTGTTTGTCAGCTAGTTTGTTTTTATTATTGACATAATGAAAGGTATGTGGAGTCACGCTTTTCTCCAAGTATTAAGACTTGGTAAGCAAGGTTTGCGTGATTCAGTATTTTTGAGGGGAAAAGGTAAGGTTTTGTTTTTGTTTTGTTTTGTTTTGTTTTTTTGTTTGAGTCTCATTGTGTATTCCTGGATTGCCTAGAATTCACTCTGTATACAAGACTGGCATTGAAGAAAGTAGAAATCCACCTGACTCTGCCTCCCAAGTGCTCAATTTAGTGTGCACTACCACGTCCCGCAAACACAAACCTTTAAATTTAGAACAATGATTTGAAGAGGGAAATTGATGAACAAAATTTGGTTATTGAATCAACAAGAATTAGCAGGTGATTGGTACCATTTAAGGGGAAAAGAGATTTCCACGATAGATAATAGGAAAAAATAAGTTATAAGAATTAACTTTAAGATATTAATTGGGTTGTGGATACGGGGTTGAATATTAAAGTCTAAGTATTATTGTTTCTCCTATAACACAGATACATTCCTCTAATATAGAACAGAAAATTATCTCTACTTATTATCCATTTTCTCCTCATAACCAAGCATCTTGAAATCTCTCATTTATATATGTATATGTATATAAATATACATGTGATGTATATATATATGTGATGTATGTATGTATGTATTCATATGCTGAACATACACATATATGTGTGTGTGCTTGCTGTATGTGAGTACCACCTGTGGGCCTGGTCCTTCTGAAGGACAGAATAGGGCAGTGGCCATCTGATACTGGTGTTGTGGGTGGCTTTGAACACAACCATATGGAGTCTAGAAACATAAGGTGAGTCCTTCACAAAAGCAACAAGTGCTCTTAATCAGACATCCATCTAGCCAAAAATCTATAATAGATTTCACTGAATCTTAAAGTTTGTAATTATGTAATATGGAAATTTTACAGTACATAAAAGGTTCCTTTTGGGTATTAAGAAGTTTACTTAATTAGATTTCTTAATATGCTCAGAATACAATTTAGACTACATGATTCTTGAGTCATTGCTCACCATACTGAGACTGCCCCATCAAGGTAAGAGTACATCTCAGTGGTAGAGTGGTGTTCAGCATATATAAGGCTCTAAGTCAGATCCTTAACATCTCCAAATACAGAAAAAAGTGTTCCAGTAAGATTGTCAGACACATAGACATTTAATTGAAATTCACCATACACTTGATATATTTCAATTATCTCAAATGTATAATTTAATGAGTCTTTTAATATTAAAGTGAAAATAGTTAATCAACTCTGCCTTTTCACTATTTTACCTAAGCACCATTTCCTTATTCCCAAATTGATTTTTTCCATGTTGAATCAATGAGAACTTTGAATGCTCTTCACTTTCAATGTCCAATAAAAAAATTAAACCTATAAGTACATGATTTGAACAAAAATTTAATGTAATACTTTTTGTCCAGTTGTCAAAAATTCTTATGAAGCAACAATCAATCAATACCTATTCTAAATGTAGAGTTCTCAGTACTTAGCCAGTTTGTATGAACAAGTGATATCTCTCAGAGAAATCTGGGGTCCAGGGAATAGGAACTTGAAAAGCAGGTGGAAACATTAAATATGTAGATTTACTTACTTTATCCCTGGAGAAGCTGAAAAGTTGTTTTCTCTCAGCAAAGAATTGAACTGCTATGACACTGGCTGAATGACCCCATAGAACACCAACTGGTTTAGACAGGACATAGGGATTCCAAAGGCAAACTTTATTGTTGATGCCAGCTGTTGCTAGTCAATTTAAAAGGAAATAAAATGCTTTTAATAATCTTTTTGAAAGGAGTTTGTCACATGTCTGTCTATAAGTTGAAAAGTGCCTCCTGATGAACACCAGTATCCCTATCTTAAAGGAAGAAAAATCCTAGCACTGCCCAACAACACTTGAGTTCAGTTGAATGGAGAATATATGTTGATGTTGAGGCAAGGGTATGCATGGGCTAGAATAGGAAAAGATAGTCTCATATAGGAATCTACTCACAACTTGCCTGGGTCCACTCATTCCTCTTAGACCCAAAGTTCCCTATCTCTGGGACACAGACAAGTTATATAGCATGAGAGGTATTTGGAGATGGGAGGGAAGAACTAAATGTTCACAGGTCACAAGTCAATAAATAAAAGTATTTTACCAGTGTTTCAAGCTTGCCCAAGCCACTAAACATCACAAATAGTTCCATCCTGGTTGTAGGATCAGGTATTTCTGATCATGGCTTTTTTATATTCAGGGACCATTTCAAGACCAAGCTGTGTAGTATAAAATATAACTCTCTGGTTGTGTCTTAGTCTTGAACTGGCTATGCTGCTGTGTTTATTATCCTTTCCAGCACTGCTGAAAGTGTCAAATAGATAAGTAGAGGAGAACTGTATAACTAGCTAGACAGTGAGTTAAATGGGTAATATATGAATCCTTACTAAACACTTCTAGCCTTCTATGATATAGGTGTAATATTCTTGGAATTCCTTGCATCTTCCAAAGCCTCTATTAAGGTATATTATATGTGCTGTTATCGTTGAGAAATTTAAGTATCTGTCTTATTAACTACCACCATTATTTTTCTTGTAAATGGTAGCTTCTAAATGTGGATTTGTATGACCTGTACCACAGGCCATATGTGTTCTCTATAACTACTCTATTAATTTTTCAATAACAGATCTACATGTCAGGTTTTTAGTGGTTGAACATACATATTCATAAATCAAATAATCAGCTTTCAGAATATGTAGGTATGTCATTTAAAATATTAATACCTGGAAAACATTATATTTCCTATACCTTTATATCAAAACAATATTGCCATAATAAATTAAAATCAAGATAGCCTCTAAATTTGCAAAACAAAAAAGTTAGAAAATATGTTCTGAAGAGTATTTAGGATTTGCAGTTATGCTCATATGTGTGTGTATGCATTATGCATTTGCATGTATACATTCATGTACATGTGACACATAGGTATGTGTGCACATGTGGCATGTGTCTGTGTGTGCCTATGTGTGTGTGTGTGTGTGTGTGTGTGTGTGTGCATATGTATTGATGATGAAAGTGATTTGTTTGGGTTCAGCCTTTGACAGTGTTAGAAAGACAGGAGAATAGCAGATGCTGTACAAACTGTCTTCTTTCCCTATATCATCTTCCACCCCTACCAATTCTAATAAAAAAAAAGACTCATTAAAGCACTGGGGAGCTTTCTCATATTTCACCCCAGTGTAATTCAAACACACTGCACATCATATGCATCATTATCAAACATTCTCAGGCAATAAAATGTGGACTGCTCAATTTGGTCTCCCTGGCAATAAAGCAACAAGGTGCAGCACTTCTCTGCATACAAATATGCATCCTAGACAATTTATGAGGCCCTCATAGTTACCATGATTTATTTTACATACCAATTAAATTGAGCCGAGAGTGGTAATCAAAAGCGTGAATGCCCTGGGCAATGTTGAAAGATGTCATTTTAAGGAGTTTTTTTGACTTCTCTCTCCATGCCAGCACCACAGTATTTATGCTACTCATTGTACTGGAAATAAACGCATCTAAAGAAGCATTGTAAGTAACTGAAAAAAATAAGAATATAATCTTCAATTGTTTATTCATCAGATATTAGCAATAGAAATATTTAAATATAATAATAGTAAAGTTTACTCTCAGTGTGTGCTGACATGTCTTAGCACTCAGAATAGCTCATTCACCCATCCCATGACCAAAAAGTTTATAGCAAAACAAGAATAGCATATCTCCATTGTGACTTTCCTCTCACTCTAGAAAACCTTAAGGGTTGTTGTTGTTGTTGTTGTTGTTGTTGTTGTTGTTGTTGTTGTTGAGTTGTTTGTTTGGGGAGGCATAGAGCAGTAAGCAACATTCAAATTTCACAAAAATCATGGGGCATTGTGTAGGCAGAAAATTAACCAGTAGTCAAAATTTTATAGTTTACCACCCTGACCTGAGTTAGGCAAACAAAAATTAGCAAGCTTCTGCTCACAGTTAAACCATAGTTTGTTTAAAATTTGAAAAATCTAGAATGTTTAAGAGTAAATGGGCCAGGACTCAGACTTGGTATGATTCCCATATGTAGCTAAGATTGTCAATATGGTGGACCCTCCCTCATTCAGATGTTGTGGATAAAATCCTACTTCCTGTGCAAAGAATGGGCTGGCCACCTTGTATCATAATGGGCTTTCCTTCTTGTCATAATCACAAGCTCCGCAACTCAAGTAACTGGTTTTAGATCATCATGGAACATAACACCCTCTACACACATAGAATCTGTCTCTTGTTTGTTTGGTTGTTTGTTTGTTTGCTTTTCATCTTAGCTCTACACTTTGTCTCTGTAACTCCTTTCATGGGTATTTTGTTTCCTCTTCACAGGAGGAATGAAGTATCCACGAGCTGGTCTTCCTTCTTGATATTCTTGTGTTTTGCAAATTGTATCTTGGATATTCTAAGTTTCTGGGCTAATATTCATTTATCAGTGAGTGCATACACAATGACTTCTTTTGTGATTGGGTTACCTCACTAAGGATTATATCATCCAGATACATCCATTTGCCCAAGAATTTCATAAATTCATTTTTTTAATAGCAGAATAGTACTCCATTGTGTAGATACACCACATTTTCTGTATCCATTCCTCTGTTGAGGGACATCTGGGTTCTTTCCAGCTTCTGGCTATTATAAATAAGGCTGCTATGAACATAGTGGAACATGTGTCCTTTTTACCAGTTGGAACATCTTCTGGGTATATGCCCAGGAGAGGTATTGCTGGATCCTCAGGTAGTACTATGTCCAATTTTCTGAGATAATGCCAGACTGACTTCCAGAGTGGTTGCACAGGCTTGCATTCTCACCAGCAATGGAGGAGTGTTTCTCTTTCTCCACATCCTCACCAGCATCTGCTGTCCCCTGAATTTTTGATCTTAGCCATTCTGACTGGTGTGAGGTGGAATCTCAGGGTTGTTTTGATTTGTATTTCCCTGATGATTAAGGATGTTGAACATTTTTTCAGATGTTTCTCAGCCATTCGGAATTCCTCAGTTGAGAATTCTTTGTTTAGCTCTGTACCCCATTTTTAATATCCCCTTGTACAAAGCTTAAGTCTAAGTGCATCAAAGACCTCCACATAAAACCAGAGACACTGAAATTTATAGAGGAGAAAGTTGGGAAAACCCTCAAAGATATGGGCACAGGGGAAAGATTCCTAAACAGAACAGCAATGGCCTGTGCGGTCAGATCAAGAATTGACAAATGGGACCTTATGAAATTACAAAGCTTCTGTAAGGCAAAAGACACAGTCAGTAAGACAAAAATGCCACCAACAGATTGGGAATGGATTTTTACCAATCCTAAATCTGATAGAAGATTAATATCCAACATCTACAAAGTGCTAAAGAAACTGGACTCCAGAAAAACGAATCACCCTCCATTGTTAATTGCCCTTGCCCTCTTGGCTATTTTTTATAATGATAAAGATAATTTGTTGGCTCCTTCTCATGTACCAGGCTGCATGACTGGAGTTTTCAGCCTATGATCATCTTCATTGTGCAAGTTATTTGAAGTTTGCTAATGAGAAGATAGGCATTCTGAAGCATAGGCATTCTGAAGCTCCGTTCACTCCAGGTCATGTAACTAATTACAGACAGAGAGGACTGAACTGATTGTGAGATCTCCTCTTCTTTCCTATTGTGCCCTCCCTTTCCAGTAAGACACCCTGTTACATAAGTGTCAGGACCACTTCTGGGATTACTTCTACTGCCTGCTACATTTCTGCCCCCTGTGTCCACACTCTGAAAAAAAAAAAATCCCTTCTTGAACTTCACTCTTCCCTTGCTTACTCTTCAAGTTGCCACTGAACCACATGAGAACCACGGTCTATATCTTCCCTGAATATCTCCATCCTTGTATCTCTATCTATTATCCTCTGTACTTCCTTCTTATGAAAGAAAAAGAGATGCTGACAGAGAGAGAGAGTGAAGAAACAAGGATAATGGGAGAGGGAAGGAGGTCTAAAGGAATAAGCTGTAAAGTGAATGCTTTGAGCTGCCTTCGAGAAAAATTCATTTCAGGGGCATTCACCTGCTGCATGATGCTAGTTTTCCAAATATATCAAAGTATAAATATTTTGGATGTAAATTACTATTCAGGGATTTGCTGAATATATTTCTTTTATTTACAGAAAATATTAAAGATTACTATGGTTTGGCACTCAAAATCAGTATTGTAAGATCTAAGGTATAAAATTTTGTACCATAACCATATCATCAACTCCACAGAAATTCCATAATATGATTATAATAGAATGAAAACAAAATATTCCTATCAAGAAAATTTCCTACAGGTCTAGCAGTCTCAATTGATCTGGACCCCCGAGATCTCTCAAACACTGGACCACCAAACAGACAGCATACACCAGCTGACAGGAAGCCTCCCAACACACATACAGTAGAGGACTTTCAGGTCTGTTTTCATTCAGAGATTATGCATCTAACCCTCAAGAGACTGGAGGCCCCAGGGAGTCCAGAGGTCAGGTGGGGTGGGAGGTGAAGACATCCACATGGAGACAGGGTGTGGGGAGGAGGTATGGGATGTGGAACAGTTTGAAGGTGGATGTGGTAGGGGATAAAATGTGGAGTATAAAAAATAAATTAATTTTTAAAAAAGGAAAAAGAAAATTTCCCAATTATACCCAATTACCATCTTTGTTTTGGGGATTGAAAGACACAGTACTTTATCTTGCTCTAGTGTTCAAATTATTGTCCTAAACTTTGAATCTGCAGCTTACCAGCTGACATTTATGGGTCTATAAGCTTACATACTGGAGCTTCAACAATTCATGCTTTATATATAAATCAAGATACAACTTGGTTTTCATCTATGGAATGATAGATCTCCTGGGGATACATGAGTAAAAGATGAGAGAAAAGGCACTTTTTAAAAACTAAATTATCTGGAAAAATTATTCCCTCACTCTTTTAATTGTAGAAAGAAAATCACATACCATAATAAATTATACATATATAATACATATACATGTATATACATACAAGCATATACATAATACACACACACACACACACACACACACACACACACACACACACACACACAGGTTGACCCTCCAAATGACTCAGACAGATGCAGACACCCACAGCTGAACAGTGGATGGAGCTTGGAAACTCTTATGGAAAAACAGGAGGAATGAGTGCAGCCCCTGTCATGATAGGAATTCCACAGGAAGACCAAGAGAGTCAACTAACCTGGACCCTTGGAACTCCCAAAAACTGAACCACCAACCAAAGAATATTCAGAAGCTGGACCTAGGCCTCTCAGCACATATGTATCAGATGTGCAGCTTTGTCTTCACGTGGTTCCTGAACACTGGAGCAGGGCTATCTCAAAATCTTCTGCCAGTATGTGGGGTACATTCTTCTAGATGGGCTGCCTTGTCTGGCTTCAGTAGAAGAAGAAGCACCTAGCCTCCCAAGGATCAAGTACATGTAGTGCCAGGATAGAAGGATACTACCCTGGGGAAACCCCACCCACTCACAGGAGAAGAAGATGGAGGGATGGGAAAATGATTGTGTGAAAGAGTGACCAGGAGAGGAGCAATGCATGGGATGTTAAGTGAATAATTTAAAAATATATATATAAATTAATTTTTAAATCTCTCTAGAACGTTAAGCTGTGGAACAATATGGGTTGGACAGACTAGTTATTTGGTTTTCTCCCTGTCAATGAGTTTGAGAAATAGAAGAGAAAAATAACTTAATTTTGTTATATTTTAAGAATAAAAGAAAACTTAAATATATTGGTTCAGTAAGATGTTGACTTTTGACACTTCTACTTTCTTGCTACATATAGATTTAAAAGGTCATTAAATATTTTTTCTGCCGGGCGTGGTGGCGCACTCCTTTAATCCCAGCACTCGGGAGGCAGAGGCAGGTGGATTTCTGAGTTCGAGGCCAGTCTGGTCTACAAAGTGTGTTCCAGGACAGCCAGGGCTATACAGAGAAACCTTGTCTCGAAAAAAAACAAGAAAAATATATTTTTTCTTTGATATTTAGGCTCTGTGTCTGCCTCTGACTGTCTCTGTCTCTGTCACTCTCGGTCTCTGTCTTTCCCATTGTCTCTTTCTCTCTTTCTCTCTCTCTCTCTCTTTCTCTCTCTCTGTCTCCCTCTCTGTCTCTCTCTAATTGTGTGTGTGTGTGGGGGGGTGTGGTTTGAGTGAAGAGGAATGAGAGAGTACTAGAAGAAGCTAAAGAAAGGAAAAGAAGGGCAAAGTGATATAATTTTATTTCAAATAAAACATATATATATATATATATATATATATATATATATATAAATTAAAGACAAATTAGAAAGGCATTCAAGGGACTTGCCATTAATTGATCCTTGTCCTCATTTGTGCTGTCAAAAATGAAACTGCCAAAGAGCAATTAGTTAATGGGTGAAATGACTTGAAAGAGAGAGAGAGAGACAGAGACAGAGAGACAGAGAGAGACAAAGAGACAGAGACAGTTAGAGACAGTCAGAGGCAGACACAGAGCCTAAATAACAAAGAAAAAATATTTAATGCCCTTTTAAATCCATATGTAGCAAGAAAGTAGAAGTGTCAATACTCAAAGTGAAAAGCAATACTCAAAAGTGAAGTGGTGCTGTGGCGTGTACTTAATGTAACTAGGAGCCCACCACACTACACTTGGAACAGACCCAGGACTTGGAGGGAAGCCTGGGTCATTTATAACTAGGGATAATTCTTACAGGGTTTAGGCTTTCAGTCTGAGTAATGGGAGGAAGCACCCCACTTTATTATGACAGTTTTAAAGGTTTTCTTTATAAAGAGGCTTCTCACCATACCTTGGAATCCTATTCCATCAGCTTTTTCATCCAAGCAACAGTCACTTTAAAGAGTAAATATAAGAAACAAATGTCTACTTGGACCTTAAAGTCACAATGTGTTTTTAAAACAAAGCCCACACTGCTAAACATATTTTTAACAAAAAGAACAAAATTAATTTCTCGACTTGAAGAATGTCAGGCAGACATGTATGTATAATACAAGCAGGCTGCAAGAAGAGAATCCTTTCTTTAAACCCAGGTCACCATCTCACAGCTAATTTCAACTGCCTTAAATACAGCATGACTCTCAGCAAGAAAGACAGCATGGTCTAGTTCCTCCTTTAACTGGAAGGATAATTGCATTCTGGGAAGCAGAACTGCACATTCACAAGTCCCTATAGCCAGCTTCTCTTGCCAGCTTCATCCCCATCCATGATGACTCCTTGAGGAAACAGAACCTGGTGTCAGTGTTTTAAGTTCTCAGTACCAGCTCTATTAATTACTGCAACAATTAGTGATATTTTTATCTTCATTGGCTGGTTTCTATCTCCTTCTGAGTGTGACCAAAGGAAATTGAAGAATACATTTTCATATTATAAAAGCCCATCATTTTCATTTTAGCAATATTTCTTCCAACCTGCATCTTCTAGGCAAGAACTACCACTGAGAGACAGCCCAACCACTTCGTTTATTTGTTTTTTGTTTGTTTGTTTTTGTTTGTTTGCAGACAAGATCTTGCTGTGTGGCACAGGATGAACTTGAACTTTCTGTATAGCCCAGGATAATCATAAACTTACAACAGCCCCTCAAAAATTGAATTCTAGAATTAAAGACATACATTACTACACCTGGCTCATGTTTCTTTAATTGTGACAATCTCAGGCAATAACTTCGAAAACATGCCCCGTAGAAGACCACTTCTGAAAAGGAAATGCTCTAAGATTCAAGACAGTCTCTGTACTACTGTCCCAAATATCTATATTCATTCTGCAGTCATTTAAGGGTATAATTATTTTTCTGTTAAACTATGACACAGACCCAATCAGGAATGATGAAAACATTTTTTCCTTCAAATGTTTAATAAGTCTGAAACTTAAGTCCTAGTGAAAGCATATATTAACACTGTTATGACTGAAACTGAGTTTCCCACTGACATTTAATATAACAGTTATTCTACCTTTAGGTATTTTTAAAGCATATTCTCATATTTTTGGTTTTTTCCTCACTTGTTCATTCTCTTACACTCAGAAGAAAAGAGCCAAATATCTTCATGAAAAACTGTAAGCATATCTGCCAATACTGCTGAAGTGTGACAGATATCAAATCCAAGCAGCCATTACTTGGCAACCTCTGAAAGAACAGGTCTTGGGAATCAAAGAACATGGTCCACAATCTCTGCAAACCTCACTGAACTACAGTTTGTTTTATTTTCCATTTCTCCTCCCTTTCATTCCATTTTCCTCTTCCTCCACTTTCTTCATACTAAGACAATTGAGCTTCAAACAACCAAAAGTCATTGTTAATCTGGTATTGGTTGCTACATCTCAGAAGATTCCTTTTCATTGGTTAAGAGTTAAGTAGTTCAACGTTCAGGTGAATTTTAAGCCTAGAAACTAAATAGGTGAAGAATTTTAAGTTACTCATGTGTGAATACATGTGTATGTGGACACACACATGTGAAATGAATTATTTGTCTATGTGTGTGAGATAAATTGTATGTCTATATTGTGAGATATTGTTTGTGTGCATGTGTATATGTGTATGCATATACCTACATGAATTAGGGCCTCATGTAAATTAGGTAACTACCCTACCAGTGATCTATATACCCATTCCTCTTTTCAATTTGATTTTGAGATAAAATCTCAGAAAGCTTTCAGTCTAGCTTTGAGTTCATGCTGCAGCTCAGGCAGTCATGATTCTCTTGTCTTAGTTCTGAGTATCTATAGGTGGATATGAATATACATACATATATTTAAACACAGAGATAGAATATAGGTAATTAGGTAGATTATAGATAGATGATAGATAGATAGATAGATAGATAGATAGATAGATAGATAGATAGAGTAGATGGATGGATGGATGGATGGATGGATGGATGGATGGATGGATGGATGGATGATAAATGGATGGGTGACAGACAGATAGGAAGATATGATATGTTTGATATTTGATGCTTAGTGACAAAACATAGAATACAAGCCTCTGGGCATATCTGTGAATCATTATCTAATTTAGATTGATTACTATGTATGCCTGTGAGTGATTTTCCTTATTATCTTTACTGAAAAGGAAAAACCTACCCTTAATATGGGTGACAACTACATAAAAAAAAAAAATTCTCAGGAAAGCCGTTTTTGCTTTTCTTGTTCTAGTTTTCTCTTATATGTCACTGTGAGTTTATTGACCTGTTGACAAGCTTGTCTCACCTGCTGCTGTCATTATCCTGCCATTAGTCACTGATATGGGAACCTTAGACTAAAGACTGCCAGCTCTCTAGGAATCCTGAAACTAGCCTGAAACTTTTGAAGCATTTGATCCCCTGTATGGGTGAGATATCAATGCTCAGCCTCTTCAGTATGAAAATAGCTATTATTGGATATATATAGTTATATATATAAATAGCTATATATATTCATATTATGTCCATCTCCATACATTATACATTTACACACATTTTGGGGGGGATGCATTTTTTAAAATTTTTTATTAGATATTTTCTTAATTTACATTTCAAATGCTATCCCGAAAGTCCCCTATATATATTCATATTATGTCCATCTCCATACATTATACATTTACACACATTCTATTGATTCTGTTTTTCTAGAGAACCCTAGTATGGAGATATATATATATATATATATATATAATTCATCTATCATTAACATACATAAGTGCATGCACACACATATGCATATGATATTCCTGTAGCTCATTCCAAGATTACAGTGATTTGGAGAGGTATAATCTCACATAGGATTTCTGCGGTCATAGATACAATCTCCTCTGACTTATTTCCAGACAACAGCTGAGAATGACATGATGAAAATCTGATAAGGAGTAGATTTACCCTGACCTATGGAACAATATCATACAGCAGACAAGAAGACAAATAACTAATGGATAGAGGTCCTGTGCTATTAACATTGATCTTAAGAGGCCTAAATGAAACTGAGGAAGAATTTGGAGTACATCTTAAATAGGAACATGTATGAGCATGACTCAACTACAGAAACTCTTTCTCATAAGAAAATCACCATAACCTTAATATCTATACAGTACAGATACTGAACACATAGCTCTTGAATCATCAAGATCATTGTTTTTAGAATTGAAATATATTATAAAAATCATAAACACATTAATAATTAAGTTTTAAGAATATTTAAGCATTTTACAGACACTGATCTATAAAATAACCCTGTATCAAAGAGCTCCTATTCATGCATTCTTAACAGGAAGAACTCATACAATATATCAAGAGGGAGAAATGAGGGAGGAAATTATGGAGTGAGGGAAGGAGAGAGAGAGAGGAAAGGGAGAGATGTAGGAGGAAGACAGAGACAAACAGAAATAAAGACACAGAGAGAGCTTTATTTATAATCTGGAGGCAGAGGAAGGGGAAATCACATGTTCTATGTCAGGCTGAGCTGTATAATAAAACTTCCTCTAAAGAAAGAAGCAAAGGAGTTCATCTGGAATAACAAAAAACCGAGACTAGCGAAAACTCTTCTCAACAATAAAAGAACCTCTGGTGGAATCACCATGCCTGACCTCAAGCTGTATTACAGAGCAATCGTAACAAAAACTGCATGGTACTGGTACAGCAACAGACAGGTAGATCAATGGAATAGGATCGAAGACCCAGAAAGGAATCCACACACCTANATCAGTGGGAAGAGAGGCCCCTTGGTTATGCAGACTTTATTTGCCCCAATACAGGGGAACGCCGGGGCCAGGGGGTGGGAGCGGGTGGGTAGGGTAGCAGGGCCGGGAGGGGGGAGGATATAGGGAACTTTCTGGATAACACTTGAAATGTAAATGAAGAAAATATCTAATAAAAGTTGAAAAAAAAAAAAAAAGAAAGAAGCCAAGGGAAAAATGGTGAGTTTGAATGAATCTTTCTGATAAAATATGTGTTAAAATTTTTAAATATGTATACATAATAAGGTTAATAGCTAAAATATACAAAACAAAGTATCAGTAAAATTAATTAAAAGCTTAAAAAAGACAAAATAGAAAGAAAATTACATTCTGAACGAAGGAAGCACTAATGTTTCTCATAAGAACACAAAAAAAATAAAAGCACTCCTGAGGAATTCCTTTAATTCTTTCACTAAACACTGAGTGAATGACTGACATAGGTTAGAAGCAGAGTGGACTTGAGGCTGAATAGATTCTATAACAATATTCTTCTGTCTTCTGAGACTTCTGAGTGTATAGTTCACCTGAATTAATTGAATGAAGCATACATCTTAGAAGAAAATGAAGTAATTCCAGCCAGCACTCTGAATAAAGTGAGTCTATTCCAAAACCTCCAGAGAACCAATTATTGGTTTCTAAATTTAAACATTCAGTGTACAGCACTTTCATTAAAGAAATAAATGTAGAGAGTGAAAATGACTGTTTCTTCCTGCTACTATTCAAACCCAGTACCTTGCCGGACCCAGTCTCCATGATGAAGTGTGTGCTGTAATACGTGACAACATTTGTGACATCCAGAGACCAGCTCTGCCCAGTCGATGGTCATGGTGGCTTCTTCATTATCACAGGCATTAGCAGGACGCTCAAAAAGGGAAATCATGGCTGCTGTGAAAGCAACTGCTTGAACCTTGGGTCATCAAAAGAGAAACAAACACAGGCAGCATAAGGATCGTTCAGCAGTTCTATGGACCATAACATTAACCAGGAATGGATCATGAGTAGGAAGATTCTCTACGATATTACTTAAAGTATATAATCAAGACAGTAGAAGAACCACTATACAGTGCACAGAGTGATTTCCAGCATTGCTTTTCACTTTAGTAAGGACTTGTCATTGAAAACAGGAAGAATGGAAGCTTTCACTGTCATGAAAGAGAATTGATTGTTCAAGCCTCTTCAGTGTCTAGCACACTCCACTGTCATCGAGTAAGTAATGACTTCTCTTATCTAAGATCAACTTGATAGGAGGAGAAATGACTGTATCCAATGTCACAAGTTCAATTTTTACCATCATTCATGCCTCTATTCCTTTGTTATATGATATGAAATATGATTACTCCCTTAGCTCTCTGACAATAGAAATCCCACAAATCAAAACAACTTCTTTGAAAGGAATACTACTTTGACAATAGGAAGTAAGTTCTTACATTAATGGTAAATATTTACTAATATTAGGATCTATTTTCTTTTTTGTATCAAGCATTTTATAATGTAGCATTTGTATGTAAGTTTTGAAATTAAAAAAATATAATTACACACACAGACAAGAAGATCATAACAAAGGTATATATTTTATAAGTCAAAGGTAGAATTGTAGTATAACCCATTTCTTCCATGTCCAATTAGTGTAGCCTCATAATTTATAAAATAGAAGTGATACTCAAGGCATTTGAATTTCTACTTTGATTTACAGTTTTAAGATGAAATCCTTATTGTTCAGTCACATCTTCCTCTCACTCACCTTTCCAGTTATATCTCCAAAAGAAAGGATTGAGTCTTTGGGATCAATAGGATCATACCAATAATCCATGCATATGGGAGCTCCTTGCAGACCTTGGAGTTTGTATTGACAAGGAAATTCTTCTTTGGACAGTAGATCATAGAAACAAATTTCTTTGCTTGTAAAAGCCACTGCTATCTAGAGTAGCCAAGTAGAAAAATCAAAGGATATTAGTGATGGATTTAGTGAAATTGATACACAAAGCAAGCATACACATAAAATTTCCAAATGAGAGACAGTTCTCTGAGAGCCCTTAGCAGTGTTCTAAAAGTATGCGTAATAGCCCAATTTGTAACATTGAACTCTAGTTTTAAAATATATATATTAATTACCAAACGGTTTTGAGCACCTTTTCTTTTCTATTTGGATCCTCCATCCACCACCATCCTACATCCCTAAGAAGTACTTCTTATACTCCCTACAGGTAAGATGGTATTGCCAGGGGTTCTGTTCCATCATTTTTTGTCTTTTTCATAATTATCAGTGTATTTATAAAAGTTTGTACCTTGTTAACATTTTCCAGAGAAACCAAACTTGTCACCCACAGGTGTTTGAGTTTGATGGCATCTGAAGTGATAGGAAGGGATTCTTGCAACTTTAAGTTCTCTCCCCAGATTCCTAGTAAGCCTTCCTTGCTAATAGTTAAGTAACGACTGGAACTTTTTAAGAAAACTACTTTCTGAATGGTGTCCTTGTGTTTTCCTGGTAGGAATTCAAGGTCCTTCCATTGGGGAACGACTGTTGCCTTTGCTCTTTCATCTCTCTCATAAAGGGATAACAGTATAAATGAAGTCAGTTTGTCCCAGTCAATGAAGCCATCCCGGGCCACATCCACTTTGTCAAAGAGTTCTCCGTACTCTTCCTTCGTGCCCCAACCCACAGTTTCTGCCATCTTCTGTACAAATTCTTCTCTGGGCATACAAATGGTTTGACTTGGATCTTGGGACTACAAATGAGAAGAGAGAAGTAAAACAACAGAAAACTAATTACAGAGAGAAAAGCATTGTGCTGTCTCCAAGTTGATTTGGTTAGCAATTCTTGAGTGTGGGAAGAAAAGCATCTTCTGTTTTGGGAGGATCTATACTTACATGAATTTGGACAGTAGAGATAATTTATAGGGCTAGAGGCTACATGTTCAATAACACATATTAAGGAAGGAGAGTTAAAGAATATGTGTTGATAAGGAGGGGATTGAAGAGACTGTAGGACAATAGTTACGAAGCTTGAAAAGACAAGGTATGGATTCAGAAAGAAAGCATTCCTTATTTAAATTTTATTAGCTAATGAAATCCCATTTTGGACTTCTGACCTCCAAACTGCAAATCAATAAAATTTCATATTTAAGCAACTAAGTTAGTAGTAATTCTTTATAGAAGCAACAGAAAGCTAACATAGCAGTTTGCAGAAGGATATATAAACCCTGGAAAAAGCTTTATAGAGCCAGTAAATGCATAAAGTGTCTGCAAATGGAAAGTTAGCAAAAACTAAAGCATAACTCCCAGAAGAAACACGGAAAGATTTCTACAAATCTCTAGGCAACCCATTCTCAAAAGGGGCTAATACATCATTTTATTTGATGTGTATTTTTATTGAAAAACTCCTTATTTAACATTGTTGTTAACTCTTCCTAACTGGTTTCACAACGAACAGCATTGTAATTCATGACTGAATGAAGCCATTATGCATTTTTTGGAATTTTCTAATCTTTTTGAAAATGAGAACATTGGTGACATTTCACAACTGATTTAAACAGCAAATCATGAGGAAGAAAGGTGAGGAAAGAAAGTTGAAAGAAAGGAAAGAGGTAAAGTGTACAGAAGGGAAACTGAGAAAGGGGGAGAAGGAGAAAGGGAGAGAATGAAGAAAGGTAGAGAGGGGGGAGGAAGGAAGGAAGGAGAGAAGGAAGGAAGGAAGGAAGGAAGGAAGGAAGGAAGGAAGGAAGGAAGGAAGGAAGGAAGGAAGGAAGGAAGGAAGGTAGCTCTAAAGAGATGGGGAAAGCCCGGCAGTGGTGGCGCACACCTTTAATCCCAGCACGTGGGAGTCAGAAGCAGGTGGATTTCTGTGTTCGAGGCCAGCCTGGTCTACAAAGTGAATTCCAGGACAGCCAGGGCTATAGAGAGAAACCCTGTCTTGAAAAAAATTAGAGAGAGAGAGAGAGAGAGAGAGAGAGAGAGAGAGAGAGAGAGAAAGTGTCTAAGCTAAAAGGAGGCAGAATGTCAGCCTCATGGAATATCAACTCCTGTGATGTTGGTTGTGAATCTAGGAGACCCAAAATTTTTCTATTTTTCTACATCCCTGGAAGGACCACTACAGTGCTGATAGTAATGATTTCTACTGACTAGGACCATACAAAGAAATTGGAGTGGAAGATAAATATATAGTATGCACATATTTCAAATAATAATAGAGCTTAATATAAATATTGGGATTTGGGAAGAAGGAATCAGCTTTCCAAAAAAGAAGCCCAAGAGTGAGGAAATACCTAGGATATGCGGTAATGTGTAATAAAGATGTGTTTTGTTGCCATGTGTCTGTGTCATTTGTCACACGATCCCCCTCATTCATATCTGTTAGGTCCATTTGAATCATAATCTGTGTTAGTTACATTATTTCTCTGTTTACCTTATGTCTCAATGACCTGCGCTACAGAAGATAGTAGAAGGTAAAACTCTTTTCCAATGATCCTACCCATCCTCAAGAAAACATAAAAAAATATTTCACACAATTAAAACCAATAAAGAATTTCTCTCTCTCTCTCTCTCTCTCTCTCTCTCTCTCTCTCTCTCTCTCTTCCCCATCACCAAAATAAAAATAACAGGAAGTAACAATCATTTGTCAATAGTATCTCTCACCATCAATGAACTCAATTCCCCCAGTAAAAAGAGACAGGCAAGTTCACAGCACTAAATGACCTCATAAAGAAGTTGGAGAGTTATCATACTAAAGAATTAAAAGCATATATGAAGATTCTAGAAAAAAGAAGCAAACATACCCAGGAGGACTAGAAAACAGGATATAATCAGACTCAGGATTGAAATCAATCAATTAGAAACAAAACGAACAAAATAAAGAATAAGCAAAACCACAAAAGCTGATTATTTGAGAAAATCAACAAAATATATAAACCTTTAGTCAAACTAACTGAAAGTCAGAGAGACAGTACCCACATTAACAAAATAAGAAATTAAAAGGTAAACATAAAAGACACTGAGGAAATTAAAAAAAAAATAGGTCTTACTTCAAAAGCCTACACTCCACAAAATTGGAAAATCTAATAAAATAGATGATATTCTAAACAGATTCCAAATACCAAAGCTAAATTAAGATATAAGGAAAACTACCTGAATAATCCCATAAGCCCTAAGGAAACAAAAGCAATCAATAAAAGCCTCCCATCAAAAACAAAGCTGTGGGACAGATGGTTTTAGTGTTGAATTCTTCCAGACTTTCAAAGACAAGCTAAGGCCAATAGTCCTCAAACTATATTCTCTAAAATAAAATAGAAAGAATACTGCCAAATCATTCTATGAGGCAACAGTTACCTGCTACCTAAACCGCACAAAGACTCAACAAAGAAAGAAAATCTCAGACCAATTCCCGTTATGAAGAACATTGATGCAAAAATATCCAACAAAATACTCACAAATCAAATCAAAGAACACATCATCTACCATGATCAAATATGCTTCATCCCAGAGATTCAAGGGTGATTCAATATACAAAAAAATAACAATAATAATAATTTACCATATAAACAAACTGAAAATAAAAAACAAACAAACACATGGTCATCTCAAAAGATGAAGAAAAAGCATTTGAAAAAATTCAGCACCCTTTTATGAAAACGTCTTGGAAGGGCAGGGATACAAGGGCCATAACTAAACTCATTAAAGCCAACACTCAACATTAAACTAAATGGAGAGAAAGATAAAGTCTGGGACAAGACAAGCCTTTCCACTCTCCCCATATATCTTCAATATAGTACTTGAAGTTCTAGCATGAGCAATAAGCCAACCAAAGGAGATCAAGGTGATACAAAATGGAAAGGAACAAGTACTGCTATTTGTGGATGATATGCTAGTATATAAAAGCAACCCCAACATTCTATAAGCAAACTACTACAGCTGATAAACAATGTTAGGAACGTGGCAGGATACAAAATTAACTCAAAGAAATCAGAAGCCCTCCATTGTACAAACAATAAATAGGTTCTGAAGCTCTCTTGCATGGTTATTTATCATTGTTATCACAGAGACTAGCTTAGCTAGAAACCATTCACACTCTTCCAGCTGCTCTTCATCAGAAGTACAAATGGGAAACTACCCTCACCTAGCTTGGTAAAGTTTACCTGTTCCTAGAAACTGTGACTATCACTGTACAAGATCAACATCTCACTAGTGTGAAAAGCCATGTCTTCTGCCTTTTGAGTTACTTTTGATGCTCTATAAAGTGAGAGGAGATCCCCATTCTGGATGGAT
>LR750905.1:0-100505 GCA_902729485.2 Mus minutoides | reverse complement strand
AACTGTTTCATGATGAACTTGAAAGTGTAACTTTTTAACCCTATTAGTGCCTGGTCTAGCCTTCTTGACCTAAAAACTTAATGTTCTCACCTCACCTCACGGATGTCTCATTGAATTCAAATAAAACATATATGCAATTTAGAAACATATAATTATTCTGCCTAGCATAACACTTTAAAATTATTTGTCATGTTGATTTCCTAAGAAAACATCCAGATACTGATGCTTGTTTTGTTTTGTTTTGTTTTCTGAGAATACCTAGAAAACATGGTTCTTGATTATCTCACTTGATACATTTTAGACTTTAGAAAATCAGTCTTCAGCTGGGTGTGGTGGCACACACCTTTAATCCCAGCACTCGGGAGGCAGAGACAGGCAGATTTCTGAGTTCGAGGCCAGCCTGGTCTACAAAGTGAGTTCCAGGACAGCCAGGGCTACACAGAGAAACCCTGTCTCAAAAAACAAACAACAAAAAAAAGAAAAGAAAAGAAAAGAAAAGAAAAGAAAAGAAAAGAAAAGAAAAGAAAAGAAAATCTGTCTTCAGAATATCCTTCAAATATATAACATTATAAAGATCATTTCATTTTAATATTTATGAAAACAGAGCTCTGAGCCTCACTGTTAAAATCTTAAAAATATTCCCTTTTAAAGAAACCTGACATCTCTTTGGGGCACTGTCTTAGGGTTTTACTTCTGTGAACAGACACCATGACCATGGCAAGTCTTATAAAAATAAGCATTTAATTGGGGCTGGCTTACAGATTCAGAGGTTTAGTCCATTACCATCAAGGTGGGAGCATGGCAGCATCCAGGCAAGCATGGTACAAGAGGAGCTGAGAGTTCTATGTCTTCATCCAAAGGCTGTTAGTGGAAGACTGACTTCCAGGCAACTAGGGTGAGGGTCTTAAGCCCACACCCACAGTGACACACCTACTCCAACCAGGTCATGCCTATTTCAACAAGGCCACACCTACGAATGGTGCTACTCCCTGTTCCAAGAATATACAAACCATGACAGGCACTAAGAAATAGGGACTTTTGGGATAGCATTTGAAATGTAAATTAAGAAAATACCTAATAAACAACAACAACAACAACAACAAAGGAAAGATTGTGTATTTTTAACTAGTAATGGCTAAAACTTAAACTCTCCTATAATGATCACTTTTCTGGACATTTTTCAAGGAAAGAATCAAAATTACAATGTGGCACTGTACTGGCTAGGTTTGTGTCAACTTGACACAGCTGGAGTTATCACAGAGAAAGGAGCTTCAGTTGGGGAAATGCCTCCATGAGATCTAGCTGTGAGGCATTTTCTCAATTAGTGATCAAGGGCCCCTTGTGGGTGGGACCATCTCTGCGCTGGCAGTCTTGGGTTCTATAAGAGAGCAGGCTGAGAAAGCCACTGGAAGCAAGCCAGTAAAGAACATCCCTCCATGGCTTCTGCATCAGCTCCTGCTTCCTGACCTGCTTGAGTTCCAGTCCTGACTTCCTTGGTGATGAACAGCAGTATGGAAGTGTAAGCTGAATAAACCCTTTCCTCCCCAACTTGCTTCTTGGTCATGATGTTTGTGCAGGAATAGAAACCCTGACTAAGACAGGCACCATGCCATATACAAATAGAGATATATAAATAGTTGTCTTTCCTTTTGATTTGCCTATTACCTCATACGTGGAAGGTATACCTCTAAAATGTACATTTACCTTTACCATCACAATACTCTATGGAGACATAGATAATTTAAGGAGTCTTTATTAATAAACATTTCTACTATTTTCAATCTGCTGATTTTATATAAGCAAGCCTACAAATACGTCTAAGCTCAATTAAGTAATTAATTTTAAGAAAAAATTTCCTAGAAACGTAATTTCTGATGCAAATAATTTATATATTATTTTAATAGACATGCATAATTTTATTATTTGAGGATTACATACATCTATATATTGAGGTTCAATAAAATTCACAATCACTCCCCTCCCCTACATCTTTTCCCTTCCTGTGCTTTGTTTTATAAACTCACTGAGTTTGCTCATTACTGTCTGTGTGGGTATGAGTGTAGGACAGTTTGCTGGAACATGTTCCTCTCTGAGAACACAGGGGGGGTTGTTGTTTTGTTTGTTTGTTTGTTTGTTTTAATCTTCAATTTTCTTCTACCAGCATCTGTCAATTGTGAATAGCACCTCAGCTAGGGTTAGACCCTCATTATCTCTTTCCCCATACATGTTGAAAATGTTGGATAATTGAATGTTGAGTATGATGTCTGCTATGACTTCATGTGTATAAGAGCCCTGCTGTGCCTGGCCAAAAACAAACAAACAAACAAACAAAACAGTCTTGTTGCACATGTCTACTCTGGCTCTAACAATTCTTCTGTGCTTTATTCTGTAATGAACCCTGACTTCTGAGGTGCTGGTGATATAGATGTCGTATTTAGAGTTGAGTCTCTTGTTCCTTGAACATTGGCCAGTCCTGGGTCTATATGAATTGCCCTCTATTACAAAAGAAGGTTTCCTTGAAAAGGACAGATGAGATGTCCTAATTTCTGGATAAAGAATAAAAACATAGATTGGGGAAGGGGCCAGTTCATTTCTATATCCAGTTAGAATAATACTATTGTATTAACCCCTATGACCTAGGGAGTCATAGGATTTTCATAAAGGCAAGAAATCCATCTTATGAGGCAGGCCTCAAATCTAATCCAAAAGTGGTTTGTTACCCCCCATAATATTTGTCCTTTATTGAACCAGTAAATATATATTACCAGGCCATTCATTATTGTAGCTCACAGGGCTCACAGTTCAGTAAAATGTTGATTACTTTTATTCCCTGGTAGTAGGCATAGACCCTCCCAGCCCTGAAAGTGGGTCTAAAGCTTCCAGATTGGTACCAATTTGACTTCTTTGTGTTCTATTATGCAAGAATGTCCTTCTCAGTAATAGGGTCTTATCATCAAGTTCTGGATAGTAAATCATAGCAGTAACCTGTAGTGATGTGAGTCGTAGGGCCGTGCTGACCAACAACTTGATAAAATGGCATCCAATACCTAGCACTGGGATTTTTATTTGATAGCCTAAGGTACCTGGGAGAGACATTGTCTCTACTACAGGGTAGCTCCATTTGAATTCCTTTTATATATGTATAAATATATATTAGTACTTCTATAATGGTAGGTTTCATTGTGGTATCTTTAAATAGTTTTAATCTTTAGTTAGCAATCTTGCTCTATATTTTACCTCCACTATCCAGTTTTCCAATCACCTTCTCCATTAAATTCTTTTTCTATCTGTTTTATTCTTCATATTACCTGGGTTCCATGCACCTTCATTTGAGTTACACTGCCTATGGCTCCTCACTAGTTTCTGTGACTTAATTAGTATTTCAATTTAAGTACACATGTCAAAGATGTGTAGCCAGCATCCACATATGTGAGAAGATATTAGAATAGCTACACTTATTTCTTAGTTCTATCTGCTTGAAGTAACTTTTCATATCTTTTTAACTCTACGGTGCTATCTATTGTTAATGTTGTAATGTGTTTCTCAAAGGCAGCAAACAGATCAGTTTTTCCTTTCTAGTCCCATATTCTAGCTTGTGTCTCTATATTTGGGAAATCTGACCAGTAACAAAGTTATTTAAAGATCTGTATTAATTCCTGACACTTTCAATATGTTGCAATGTTTTCTCAGAATGCTGTAGATAAACTCTCCTGACATAATTTATTCATTTTCTGAGACCTTCTAAGGAGTGTTTATCCTTCTCTTCAGATTGAGGTATCTCTTCTGATATCCTCTGTACAACTGGTTTAGAAATCACAAGTTTCTCTTATCTATTTTTATCATAGAGTTTTTATTTATTCTTTATCTTTAGTGGGTAGTTTCTTTGAGTAGAGTAGACAAGATTGACCATAATTGTCTTTTATAACTTGAAATATATTCTTCCAATCATTCTGGGTTTAAAGTTTCTGTGGTATGATCATGTGTTATACTAATGAGTCTGATTTTATAAGTTATTTGACCTTTCTCTGGTCCTGTCTATTTGATGTTCTATACTCAAGTATACTTGATATACTTGGATGGACATCACTTTCTTAGGCTCAGAGACTATGACTCTGTCTATTCTGTATGTTTTACTATGATATTCTACTTCTATGCTCTTTTTTTTCCAGATAAGGTTTCTCTGTGTAGCCCTGGCTGTCCTGGAACTCACTCTGTAGACCATGCTGGTCTCAGAAATCTGCCTGCCTCTGCCTCCAGTGCTGAAATTAAAGACATAAGCCACCACTTCATATGCTCATAATTTTACAATTAGATTTTTATGGTGTCTGATTTGAGTTGCTTCAACATAATTGTAATCTTTCTTCTAAAGAAAGATTTAGGATGTCATTTTCATTAAGAACCATTACTGTAGAGTTTATGGGGGTTTTTTTTGGGGGGGGAGAGACATGCTATTTTGATTTTCCTGTAGTTTTTTTTTCAACTTTTATTAGATATGTTCTTCATTTACATTTCAAGTGTTATCCAGAAAGTTCCCTATATCCTCCCCCCTCCCGGCCCTGCTACCCTACCCACCCGCTCCCACGCCCTGGCCCCGGCGTTCCCCTGTATTGGGGCATATAAAGTCTGCATAACCAAGGGGCCTCTCTTCCCACTGATGGCCAACTAGGCCATCCTCTTCTATATATGCAGCTAGAGACACGAGCCCAGGGGGTACTACTTAGTTCATGGTTATTCTTCCACCTATAGGGTTGAAGACCCCTTCAGCTCCTTGGGTACTTTCTCNTGCCCAGTAGAGGTATTGCAGGATCTTCTGGTAATACTATGCCCAATTTTCTGAGGAACCGCCAGACTGATTTCCAGAGTGGTTGAACCAGCTTGCATTCCCACCAACAATGGAGGAGTGTTCCCCTTTCTCCACATCCACGCCAGCATCTGTTGTCACCTGAATTTTTGATCTTAGCCATTCTTACTGGTGTGAGGTGATTTTCCTGTAGTTTTTATGTCTTATTTTTCTGAATTTTATGTCTAGGTTAAGTTTTTATTTTTATTCAAGTAAGTTTTTTGGTGTTGTTCAAGTAACTTTTTCCTTTTAACACAGTTATTTACAATCTCCAGGAAATAACAAATTTATAGTAGGCTTGAAATATAGATTTTCTCTGTCAGATATTTAGAGTGATAGTCTGTATTCCAACTTCTTTTTGTTGTTGATAGCTTGCTGCCTAAAAAGGTTTGATCAAAGATCTTGGAGAAAGTTCACATAGCAGTGTGAAATGGTTGTGCTTCTCAAAACTGAGACAAGTGGTGAGTGTCTGTCAGGAAGCCGGGAGTGCTCTGCTGAATACCTGAAGAGAGTATGGGATAACTGGACAGTCTCACTCTAGAGTTTGGCAAACTATAAAAAAGGTGGAAAGGGCTCAGGAGAAAGTAATGGTTCCTTAGAAAACAGCTTAGGGGTGTGATGTGACATGGATAAAGAGTTGCCTAAAAAAGAATACACAAGTAACCTATTTGGTTTTCCAGACCACTTTTGGGGAGCATGGTAAAGAGAGACACTGTAGTGGAGAAGGTAGCAAGTTCTAAACTGGGTATGGTAGGGATGGGGCCAAAGAGAAGGTAATAGGTTTGGCAATATGCCAGCAACAGAACTGGCCCATTCTTAGTCTTTGAAATATCGTGCCCAATCTCTCTCCAAACGATTAGATAAGTTTGTATTCTTATCAGAAAAATGTAAGGTCTTCTATACTGAAGACCATCCCCAAAGTAGGGATTTGTTCTAATTAAGACTCATCAGGTAATAATAATAAATCTAATTTTTAGAACCAAAGGCATTTTAATACTTTCTGAAAAAGGCCAATATATTCCCAAAGCAAGCATTTAAGTTCATTTTTCAAGTTCTACTAAACATAATTCCTAAGTATAATAACACTGCTTTATAAGTAATGATATAACATTTAATCTTTTCTCCTATTTATAAGTTCACACCTACACAGACAAGAATATGTAGTGAGAATCTCTTGTGTATTGTATGGAAGCATAACATATCAACAAAAATCTTATGGACTATTACCTGAGGCAGGAAATAGATGGTGGAAGTTCTAGTAGAGAGAGTGGAACTCTAGGACAGAATCAGGGTAAAGGATCAGATTCACTCTGAACGCTGAAGAATAGGTAAATAGGCTATGGTAGACTTAGACTAGGTTAAATGGGATAATTAAGTTATAAACTAAGTAAGTACAAGCCCAAATGAAGTCCAAATTATGTCTTAGGCAATTATACATGAATAATAAGTCTCAGAGTCATTATTTTGTGAACTGGAGCACAGGTGGAAAAACTTGTGTATACAAGAATGCACATGTAAGTTTTAATCTACGAGGATAACACTAACTAGTTTGATTAAAAATCTAGATATTATCTGTACTCCCAGAGCCTGTCAATGAATAGTGTGATAATAAGGTTCATTATTTTCACTCATTATTGAGTATTTTTCACCAGAACCTGGACATAAAGGCCAAAGCATCAGAAGAAAGATTTATTTCCAAATAATCCACTTATGACTAAATATGGAAGGAAATGTATACCATGAGACATCAAGGAGAGGTTCATTTACTCATTCAACAAACTATGAGCACCCATTCTTTGCCAAATACTATTATAAGCACTCACATTAACTTTGAACAAGGCAACCAACTTAAGCTGCTCTTCAAATACTTTGATACCAGTGGAAGCCAAGGTATGGCAGTCATGAGTAACACATGCTCTCTCAATTACTAAATGTAATAAAGGCTAGAACATCAAGCTATTCTTTTTCTTTACATAAAATTCTTGTTGCATTGAAGCTTGATGGTATTATCTAAACATCATAGAGATCAAAGTACTTTTTTTCTTTTACTGTAGACCATTGGAATTCAACAATGCTGTTCTTTCTGTACATGAAAAATTCAATATAATCCTCTAAATCTTGTTTTCTCCAGACCCACTCATTTTATTATTAAGCATTTCACCAAATTAATATTTTTGTGAGATACTCGCTATGATATTTTTGATGTCTCATTACAGTTGGATGAGTGTACACTATCAAAATGCATCCTCCCTATCTCTTTAATTAAATTTCAACATGCTGCTTTCTCATGCTTCATTCTGCTGTGCATACCACAATTTCCCTTGGTTAAAAACCATGCTGGTTATGAATATGTATCAGGGTTCACTGTCATATCCTGTGAACATCTTTGAAGCTGAAGATAAGAAGCATTATTTCAGAACAGTTACACCCATTTGTAACATTTCTTGCAATTTCCATCTGTCCGAAAACAGTCATGAGAGACTGAGCAACAGGAGAGGAGAGACCAGTTTGCTGACTCGAATTCATAACTTCCCCCTGCATCAGTGGGTTTACTTGGTGTCAATTTTCACTTACCTTATGATTGCAGTGATTCACGGGCTTCTCTAATACAGATGGAATTAGCCTATTGTAAAAAGCAAAGGCATGGTCCTAGAAATTCATGAACTTAATTTATAAGTTCATAATTAAATCTTTGGGGTTGGAATTGAACTAGAGATGTTAATATGAATTCATTATTTAAAATAAAATCTGTTGGTCAATGATGTGTATACTGGTATGGATAAGTATAGATAAATTCTAGATCTGTCAAACAAAAGGGGCACAAAATCAATGTCATTGGAACTAGCAGTAAGAACACTGTTTCTCAGATTATAATTGTTTAAACATTATTCTCTTATAAATGGAATGAAATCTTGAAAAAACTGGCAAATTCCAAGTCTTGGGCAGTAATGGCATCCTGTTCTGGAAAAATATAAATAAAACCATGATAAAAGGTTGATGGAAAATACTTAAAGGACACCTAACTCATAGGAGACTTACTACTGAGTTTGACACAAGTTAAACATTCAAAGAAGTAATGTTGGGCAGTGGTGGTGCACTCCTTTAATTCTAGCACTCAAGAGCAGAGGCAGGTGGATCTCTGATTTCCAGGCCAGCCTGGTCTGCAGAGCAAATTCCAAGATGCCCAAGGCTAAAAAAAAAAAAAAAAAAAATCTGTCTCAAAAAATTGAAGAGTGATAATAATTACAGCTAGTAAGGTATTAATATGAAATATCAATCCATGAACCTGTGGTGCTACTCAAATAAAGGAAAGTAAGAATGAGAATGAACAAGAGTGAGATAATGGAGTCTTATAGGCAAATACCAGGCTGAGAGTAAATAAGGATTAATTGGAAACTCGTAGGACATCATGTTCTAATCACTGGCTCTTCCAAAGATCGTTGATAAGTAAGCAATAATTAGGCCAATGAGAGAATTTTGTTGAAAAGCACTCCTAATATTTTATGAAAGGATCACCTAACAGGGACCTTTGTTGTGGGTAACTCAAGTGGGCCCCCTTTAATCACAGATACAGTTTATGGCATACCCAATAGTAGTTCAGATTGACATGTATACTTGCCATAGCTGTGCCCCAAAACATGACAGAACTATTTTTAAAAGAGCAGTGATTTGTTTGGGCTCCCTGTGTCTGAAGTCTTAGTTTGTGTAGAAATGCTTGATGATGGAACTATGTGGCAGAGAGGTTTAGCACCTCAGGCTATGAAGAAGGCAGAAAAAAAAAAAGATTATGTAAAAATGGATCAGGGCAAAGTATAACCCTAAGGAGACACACTCAGTGGTTTACTTTTCCAGTTAAGCCCCACCATGTACCTATTATGATCATAATATATGCCACTACATTATAGCTCCATCAGAATATAGATTCATTTATTAGATCAGCATGTTTCTAGATATGCCATTCCAAATACCCCTAAAGGATGCTTTACTAATCCTTCAAGTATTTATCAACTTAACATCTAAGATTGGCCATTTTAATGGTATTATTATACTATACAAGTGGTAGGCAGAATATATCAGAATATATCCTCTGCTGTCACTGACAAACATTAGAGGGCCTTAATCTAACAGTGAAGAAGCAACTATCAAATCCTGATTTAGTTTAAAATACCTTGCTCACAAAAAAAAAAAAAAAAAAAAAAAAAAAAATTGTTGAACTATCCTTTACAGAAGAGGTTAAAGAAAGCCTGAAGATTAAAGGAAACCAAGATAGCACAAATAAACTAAATATGTGACCCTAGGTTTGCATCTGTGATTTTTAAAAAGATAATGTATGAATTAAACAATATTGAGAAGTAGGGATATTTTAATGTCAGTCTTGTTTGTAATGTCTGAGGTTAAACTTTCTCAATACAAAGTGGCATTTTGGTTTTGTAGAAAAACTTGTATGTTTCTAGTAGATTATGCTGAGCTAATTAAGACTAACTTAGGATGCCTGAAAGTTATTGTAAAGTAAATTGATGTAAAGTCTTCTATAAAAAATACATATTACGTGAAAAATAAAATGTTAAAATATTGATTGTTAGGTTTAAATGAAAGACTATTTCACTGAGCTTGCCCTCCTATTCTAATGTTTTCTGTGTTTGATAAGTTTTAAAGGTATTTTGGAAAGGATGATTAACCCATCCTTTTTTATTGTTCCCTAACTCTAGTTTACTCAGCATTCCCAATCAGTCAACAAGTTCTGTGCATCACAGATATGTGTCATTTTAATTTCTTCTATCCCTTCTACTATGACAAATCCACTGGACCAGCTTTCTAATTTTCTTTCTTCTTCCTTTCTGTCTTCTTTCAATAACACTCTTATTCCCATGACATTCTAAATGTACACAGACTTTAACATTGTTTTTAATTGTCAATCTTGCTGTGTGCTTTCCATAATTAAAACATTCTCATAGTCCTCACAATAAACCTCAGAACCTTAAAGTCCTTCCTGACATGGCTGTGGCCTGTGGTCCAGTTGCACCTTTAGTTATATTTTGCCTTTGTAGATGAATTTGTAGACTCCTGAAAGTAGGTAACAAAATGCCCCATACTAGCCAGATGTGGTGTCATCTCTGTAATATAGCATGAGGGAAGCCAAGGAAGGAGGGTCAGAAGTTTGAGTCCAACTTAGGCAACATAAGGATTTCAAGGCTAATCTGGGATACATAGCAATGTGCATTTAAATCATTCAACCAATGCCTCATACTCTCTTAGTACAATAAAACTTTGTGGGGTTTTTTTTTGTTGTTCTTCTTTGTTTTTTTTTCTGTTTTTTTGTTTGTTTGTTTGTTTACAAAAGTACTTATGATGTAACCCCATTCCACTAGACTGAATGATGTCCTAACTTCAGATGGCACCTTAAGGCTTCAGAAGCCTTAAGTGAGAAGGCTCTGGAAGACTTCTCACTGGTATAAGAAAGTACTTTCTTGTTTAACTCTGAAGTGTTTCCTGAAGGCTCATGTGTTAAAGAGTTTCTTTGCCAATTGATGAGAAAGTAGCTGGGTCATGGAAGCTCCATCTTCATTTGTAGATTAATCAACTGATGATCATGTAGTTTTACTCATTATTTGGAGGTCATGAAAACTAAGAGGTGAGACCTAGTTGAAAAAAGTAAATCAACATGGTATTCCTAGGACGATATAGCCCCATCTTTTACAGACGTTGTTTCCTGAAAAATCAGTAAATTATTAACTTTCCTATGTATTAACTTGTCCCATGGTGCTCTACCTTTCCGCAGGTCCAGAAACACAGAGCCATGTAAACATGGGTTGATATATTTGAAATTGGGGGCCAAATTAAATTCTTCCTTCTTTGCACCGTATTGTGTATTGTCTGATATTCTATCACAGTGACATAAGATGACTGGTAAATCCCATTCTTGTTTTCTTTTAAATTCAATAAGAAATCACAAAGTACCTGTAAGTTTACTTTCACCATAGTCTTCACCAAGTCCTCAATCAAAGCATTTTTCTATTGCTCTACATTATACATATATATATGTGTGTGTGTGTGTGTATACATATATACATATATGTGTGTGTATATGTGTGTGTATACACACACACACACACACACACACACACACACACATATATATGGAAAATTAGAAATAAGTTTGAAGAATGAGAGAGATTCACTATAAAGAAAGATATAAGAGCTAGTTATCTGATCACATGGAAAAATGGTCTGGATCTGCCAAAAACTCACATGAACGATAATAAATCCTTTACTTGGAATTTGTGTTTCTTCACCTACTAAATTAAGGTAGTAATGTTTGTCCCTGTGGTCTTTTGTATAATGCTAAAACTCAGGGGAAAGAAGCTGATGAAGACTAGTAGAAGAAAAAAGCGCTTACTTTGTACTGCTTCTGTATTCATAAGAATTTAAGTTCAGCACAGTTCCATATGCATTTGGTAGTGGAATCAGAGAATCTTGAGTAATTATGGTACATTGAGATTTTAGTACCATTCATCTTTTTATTGAATTATGATATAGGTAAGTTGTCCACATTTGCCTATATCACAAACTATCCAAAACATATGCGCTACTTGTTCCACTATAAACAGTTCTATTTTTCCATAGTTAAGACCTCTATACATATTAGTATATACATTTTTGAAATTTATATTATGATTATGTGTGAATCATCCATTTCCAGGCTTACAGTGAATAGTAAGTATTAACAAATACATAAATCTGCCTCAATCTTTTTATAGCTAAGTTATTAAAGTACAGTATAATTTACTTATCTATGCATCCACTGATTAAGCTTGTTATAAATAATCTAGTTTATAAGCAGTCATATATTAACATTCTGATGTGTGTGCTTCTTCTATGTATATATCCTATTTATTTATGGTATCTTATATAAATAGATATTCATTGGTTCTAACATTGTGCAAGAGATAAAGGGATGATACAAATAGGATGAAAGATAGATAGATAGATAGATAGATAGATAGATAGATAGATAGATGATAGGTATTTTCCAAAAAATTTTTCAACTTGTATTCTGAGCAATTGTACCTATTTTCTTGAGCTTTATGAAAAGTGAATATAGCTCATCACTTTCATCTTTTGGTATTTGGTGACTGAACGACTGAACACAAAACTTCTTCCTAACTAAAACTTTAAAGCACCTTACTAATGATTTTGGGTGTCTTTTTACTTGATTTCCAACTATTTGTTGTGATGATAAGGTGATGCTCTACCTTAACGAATATTTAATATTTATTTTATACATAAAATAAATCTACAGGTGATACATACATTGACACATGTGGATAGAAATTCATAAGAAACACTGAGAGGCCTTTGACAGGAGGTATGAAAACTTAGTGCAGTGGAAGCTTCCTGGAATCTGTGAAGGTGATACTAATGAGGACTCCTAGTAATGGGGATATGTTGCTTAACAGACCTTCCCTTGTTGCCAAGTTAGGCTACCAGTGGTGAGACCAGGTTGCATTCAATTGAGTTATTGATCAAGGTGGTCCTATAGAAATCTCCAAACAACACAGTCTGTTGTTAAGGGAAAGAGTTGCTCTCTTCCAACTGATAGCGGGACCCCATTGCCAAGAACAACACCCAAACAATTCATTGAACATGGAGAAGTAGAGCTGGTACCTATTTGGATCCCTCACCCCTATGTTCTAGTCTCATTGGTGTGGGAAGTTATTGTGTAAGTAACAAACGAAATATGCAAACATAACATAGCCTTTAACCCACAATCTGTTCTTCTTGCAAAAAATATGCTAGGGTAATGGTGGCACAGAACTTGTAGGACTAGCCAAGTAATGTCTAGTTTGAACTAAGACCCACTGCACCCCACAATAAGAAACTAACAGCTGATCCTTCTTTGGCAACCAAGAACCATTGACTAGATCTCTCAGAGACTTGGTTAAAACCAAACACTACATGACTTTTAAAAAAAATCAATAAAATTATTCCTACTTGTCTTAGTCAGGGTTTCTATTCCTTCACAAACATCATGACCAAGAAGCAAATTGGGGAGAAAAGGGTTTATTCAGCTTATACTTCCATACTGTTGTTCATCACTGAAGGAAGTCAGGACTGGAACTCAAGCAGGTCAGAAAGCAGGAGCTGATGCAGAAGCCACGGAGGGGTGTTCTTTACTGGCTTGCTTCCAGTGGTTTTCTTGGCCTGCTCTCTTATAGAACTCAAGACTGCCAGCCCAGAGATGGTCCCACCCACAAAGGGCCTTTCCCCCTTGATCACTAATTGAAAAAATACCCCACAGCTGTATCTTATGGAGGCACTTCCCCAACTGAAGTGCCTTTCTCTGTGATAAATCCAGCCTGTGTCAAGTTGACACACAAAACTAGCCAGTACACTACTGATATTCTGCCATAGGTCAGCACCTTATCCAATCACCATCAGAGAGGCTTTTTCTGGCAGCAGATGTGAACAGATGCAGAGAGCCACAGTCAGACATTACGTAGAGAGAGACAGAGTCGAAAATGTTGGTGTCCATATAACCCTTCCCCTCAGAGCTGCAGAAGAGGAGGTGGAAAGATTCAGAGCCAGAGGAGATGGAGGACATCAGGAGAACAGGGACCTCAAAATCAACTAAGGAAGGTACATACGAGCTCACAGAGACTGATACGCAAAATATAGGGCCTACATGGTCCTCTGAAAGTACAGCCCAGCTATTAGCTTGGTGTTTTCATGGGTCTCTTGACAGTGAGAACAGTTGTGTCTCTGAATCTTGTGTCAGCTCTTGGGACTCTTTTCTTCCTGTCAGTTTGTCATGTCCAACTTCAATATGATCATTTTGCTTCATCGTGTAATATTTTATTTTGTCATGTTTGGTTATTGTGTCTTGGAACCAAGTTCTTTTTTTAGTGAGAGACAGAAATAAGGTGGTTCTGGAGCAGGAAGGAAGAGGGAAGGTACAAGGAAGGGGGGGGGGAGAAGTGATGAAAAGTATGTATCAGAGGTCAGGTTCTAGTTCACCCAGTGTGTGAAGACAAGGTCTTTTCAGGGTTATGCTATTTAAATATGAATTATGAACAAGAGTTAGCTAGGCAATTATCCTATAATAGGATAACATTGCAAATGAAATGACCAGCATTTGGAAAGTCCTAAGACAGCCCTATATTCAAGTAAGTAGATTAAAAGCACTCTTTGGGTAGTATTTGTGTGTGTGCTGCATATTGGGGAGGGTTGTGGACAGGCAGGAAAAACAGTATCCTGAAGGGAATGGCTACTCTTTTTCTATCTGAGGTAAGGAATATGGAAAAATAGTCCTTTCCTCAGAGTGTAGAAAAGTATTTTCTGTCTTGCTGGAGCCCGGAAATATATGACCTGTCAAATCTAAAGCATGGGTAATTCAATGCCTTCTTANTGCTGCATATTGGGGAGGGTTGTGGACAGGCAGGAAAAACAGTATCCTGAAGGGAATGGCTACTCTTTTTCTATCTGAGGTAAGGAATATGGAAAAATAGTCCTTTCCTCAGAGTGTAGAAAAGTATTTTCTGTCTTGCTGGAGCCCGGAAATATATGACCTGTCAAATCTAAAGCATGGGTAATTCAATGCCTTCTTAGGTATTTTAGAGGAGCCCAAGTATCTCTTTAGATACATAAATGTGGAAAAATTTAGCAGGGTTAATCAAGGAAACTGTAGTTAAAAAAAAAAAAAGGAAAATGGACCTAAACAACACTAACCCACAGGACTTTTTCATGATGGTGACAATATTTCCTGCAATTAAATAAGGTAGCTACTAGCCAAACATGGATACTGAGCACTTAAAACATAGTATTTGTTTGGAACTGATGTTTTAATTACATAAGGTTTTCAATTTATTTTGTGTACATAGCAACACCTAACTTGTACCAACTAGTTAATATAAACCTTGTTGGAAAGCAAGAGTAACAATCTAGGATATATGGCAAGATAGTTAGGGAACTATGTCTGCACACATGGGAAATGGACAAATCAAGAAAAATAGCAGCCCAGGAAGTTTTCAGCAGTGAACGTAACAACCTGGAATATCACCATTATTAGAGCCACATCTCTAATACCACTGAAGGTCCTTTGTTCTGATAATGGAGTTATAGATTAAGTCTTTTCTGATAGAATGACTGAAGGGGAAAAACCTTTAGGATTTGTTCCTGGGCAAGTGTGAGCTGGAACTTTGACCAGCGGCTATTAAAAGGTTAGCTATTTCAGAGCTGATAGTTTCATAAGTCACTATGGGCATGCTATCTTTGGGAACACATGACAAGTGTAACATTAAAATTATATGATTTAGCATTCTTTTTTATCTATTTTCTTCATTGCTGTTGTATGATTACGATAAAGTGTGTCCATGTGGCTGTCTCCTGTGTGCTGAGTTACAAGGACAGCAAGGAGCAACATTACCTTACTCCTCCCTAAATAACAGGGGTCTCCATGGCTGCCTCCTCTACTACAGCCTGGCCAGAGCACAGGTTAAACATTTGTTCACCAAGCACACACTTTCTCCCCTCCCCTGTGATAGACTCATCCCTGTCAGTCTCTGCTACCTTGTGTGTTAGAGCTCCTCACCAAGCTGTGCACAAAGGCAGCACCTGCAGGAAGACACAGTTTTTATTCACATCCATGCTCATCTTGACTTCCATGACTTTTTGGATGATGGCGCTATTTACTAACATCATCCATACATCCTAACAAGTCAGATGAAACCACCAAAGACTTTCCTCTGCCAATTTCAATTGCTCCAGCTGTCGGAGTGTTGGATCTCTTGGTGCTGAGCAGGGGGACTTGCAGAGCTGTGCCGATTTTTTTTCTTTTCTTTTTTTTTTTTTTTTTTTTTTTTTTTTTTTTTTTTTTTTTTTTTTTTTTTTTTTTTTTTTTTGCTTCCATGAAAAATAAGCATTTGATTCCGCATAGGGAGCTGGGAGAGAAAGGCTCTGGCCTGCTGATTTTGTTCAGCAGGTGACAATTGATTGTCAGTAGCAGGTGGCTACAGAATGAACTTTGTACTACATAATAGAGTTACAGATTAAGCTTTGCCTGCTGGCTTTCTCACAAGTCTCCATTGAGATGCCTTTAGAAAAGAAAACCCAATAAAACCTGTAATGGATTTTCCTTATCTTTGAATCCTTCAAGCCTTTATCTCCAGTGATTTCATCGTAAGAGTTGTTTATTTGCTGATTGTGCATTGACTCCACATTAGAAAACCACAGGGCCTGAACAACCTCGACTTACTGTGCTTGTTTTCTGAGTGAAGACTTCATCCTATTTGAACCTAGTTCGGTACAGCACCATCTCAAAAGAAAATTGTCTTGGGCTGCTGGATTCCTGAGACTCACGGGCAAGCCAGCATAGCACCAGGGAGACTGCCAAGAAACAAGTTAGCCCATCAAACCTCTACCAAATCTATGGACTATTGTAGCTGGTGAAGGGACCAGTCCTGCGGATGCAAAGCTGCATCTTCATGATACATGGCAACAACCGACTATCAAGAGGGAGTCCCAGCCCAATGTTGAGCACATGGCAGAAGGCAAGGGCATCAAACCAGATCAATAACTCATTACAATCAACATTTGCAAGATAAGCTCTTTGAGCAAAAGGGTATATTCTATAACACACTATGACACATCACAGCTTCTACTTCAAGATTTTGTTTTTCTTTGGTTTGGTTTGGTTTAGTTTGGTGCTATGTTGTTTTATTGTTTTGTTATCTTTGGGGAGAGGACACAATGTTAGAGGGTGGATACAGAAAGATAGGGAAATGCGTGAGATTGGGGTATATGACATAAAATTCACAAGGAATTAATGTTAAAATGTTTTAAAAATGATATTGACTAAGGAATAACAGCTAAGGTTATGCCTTGGCGTTTACACACACACACACACACACACACACACACACACACATATATATATATATATATATATATATATATATATATATATGCATACCTGTCAACATATGTGCACCTACACACACCTGAACATGAAAATTCATATACATATACCCATATGCAAAGAAAAGGAAGAAAAACTAAAGATGCTACAGGGTGTTGGCAAATGTTAAACAACAGCAGGTGTGGCAGAGCCAAGCCTGGACCAAAGTGAATGATCCAGGGGCTAAAGCGAACCTGGGTGCCAATAGAAGCAATCCAGAACTCAACCCAGAGTTCCAGGTATGCTGAGTGAAATGTAGATCCAAATCAAACAGAAAAGGGAACAGCCATAAGACAAGAAGAGTGCTCTGTCACATTTAGGTACACTATAAAGAATATAAGGAAAAGAAGTGCAGGGACACCTTACAGTCAGGTCTCAAAAGAATCTCACCTTACATAGAGCATCTGTTAGGGTTTTCAAAGAAATCTCATTTAATTGGCCCATAATCCCCACCTATCCTCCTTCCTATAGAGCCAGCAGCCATGGGCACTCTCTGTCATACAATATTTGACTTTTGAAGTTCCAAAGAAAATGTAAAATATGGTTGACATCAAAATAATATAAGCATCCAGAGAGTGTGCCATTTCTCTAAAAATTTCAAGCTCTACAGAAAAGTTGGAGCGAAGGCACTTTACAGTTCTATGAATAATCCTAGCTCCACTCACTTCTGGTTGATGTGTAGCCATTTGACACCATCACTGGAAAGAAAAAGGAACTATTTGTTCCCTTTTAGTCCTTCTATGCTATCCACGTCTTTGTTCCAAAGAGCATCAAGGCATCAATTAAAACCATTTGCCCGATGACTCTTCCGCTTCAAATAAGCAGTCTTTACACAAGCAAACCATAATACAAGATAAATGAATCTGGATCTCGAGCCTGGTGTTTCTCCTGTGAATGGACGTCACATGCTAGGCTTTAGCATGCTGGGCTGAAAGAATGCCTGGGAGCATCTCCTTCTGTGGTACATGGATCTACTGCTGTGGCAGATGGGATGGATTCCATCAAAGCCATCTCATGTGTCACCCTCTCTACATTCCCCCTTATCTGCTCCTGACACTAAGCCCTGGCTGTGCACCTGCTATGAGGTGATTCCATACTGTCTGCTGACTGTATGAAGAATGCAGGCCCTTCCTGTCTTTTCCTGAAAGTACACCTGCATTTCTCCATTTTAAAAGGAAACCTGTCATAGATTCCGGATGTGTGTGAAAACTTGGAATTTCATTCTCTCTTGTTTCCAGTCTCTGCACTTTTGTTTTGTTCATCTTGCAAATTTCAAAATAAGTGGTCAGTCTTTTGAAGACTTATAATTACACAAAAAAGCACTCAAACCTCCCTCGGATGTTGTAGTTTGGATTTGGCTCACTCACAACCATCCTGCATTTCAAATGGTTCCCTATTCAGGAGCAGTTTCGTTAACACATCTACTTTATAACTAACACCTTAACTCTTGTATAGAACTCATTATTCAAATTGTTTGTATTCTTAGCACCAGAACAAAAATGCCACATTTCTGTTTATTCTGTTTATTCTGTTTAAGCTGTCATAATCTGCTGTTTTATTTTCTTGATTGTCCACAAGTTGCTAAAATTTTTTCAGTGACTATCAAAACATGCCAAATTCATCTAGGACAGTAAGCATGAGCCATGCTGGAATCTTTCAGACAAATGGGGTTAGATGAATAGCAAATATAGAAAGATTAAAAGAATGAAATGCAGTGTGTCTGGTGTTACTAAATATGATAGATTTTGTTACACAGAAATGATTGAAACTCATATATATAGAGATTCTGAATTGTTTTACAAGGAAGTGTTAATTATATTTTTAACAGTAAATACCTTTGTTAAGTTAATTTAGTTTTAATTTGCTCTATGTCTCTCTGTGTGTGTCTATCTCTCTGTATCTCTCTCTCTCTCTCTGTTTGTTTGTGTGTATGTATTGTGTTTCTGTGTGTGTGTGTGTGTGTGTGTGTGTGTGTGTGTTTATGTGTCTGTGTGTGAGCGCGTGCACAGGCACGCATGCTCATAGAGGCTAGAGGCATCAATCCTTCTAGAGCTAGAGTTACAGGTAATGTCTGAGGTACCTAACATAGACCTGAACTCAGGTCCTCTGGTAGAGCTTTACTGAAGAGCCATCTCTCTAATTACCACATCTATTTATTTTCTACTTTGTGATTGCTAAAGGTGAAAATGTGTGCCAATTACAGTTTGGTATTATTGCTAGATTTCATGTTTTATTAATTTTAAGGTTAAATTCCAACACACTATATGTCTACTTTCAATTAATACAGGCACTCCAAGCACCTCCTGGAAGAGCTCATACAGCCCTGAGAGCACATCTTAGCAAGTATAATGAAGCATAAGGGATATAGGCTTATGTCTGTCTAAATTCCATGGCTCTGAACAATGTTCCTCCTGTATGCATTGAAACTTAAATTTTACTTTGAAGAATGTTATTCAATTTATATAGTAGCATAATTATGAATTAATTATATAAGGTAAGGAGAAGGAAATTCATCAGCTGTGATTTCCATGTGGTTTATTTTCTATGTAGAATTAAAACAGAAACCTCAAATTTTGCTTTGATTCGCATTAGTCTAGGAGAGAATAAGAAGTCTGAGAGGTGGGTCCCCTGTAGGATTGTAGGACCCCACAGCACCCATCTTTGAAAGGGGATATATCATTCAGAGGGAGGCAGAAATATATTTTCACAAACTGGGCTCATATATTTGCATGTTCCTAGTTCTCTTTTGTATCAAGTGCAAGGACAGTTATTTACCAAGGGATTAATTTAGTCATCTGGGTATATAAATCATAAGTTTTACTTTTTGGTAAAAATGTATTAATTTCTAAAAAATATGCAATAATAAATTGTACCTTTTCATAGTGGTGATAATTTTATGCAGTAGCTTTAAATTAATTGATAGTGTTTGTCCCAGAAAAATAAATTAAAGGAGAATACTACTAAGCACTTGATGTTAACCTTGAGTGTGACGATTTCAAGTCCCTGCTTTGACTATTACAATATATTGAAGTGTGTGTGTGTGTGTGTGTGTGTGTGTGTGTGTGTGTGTGTAGATAAACATGTATACCAACAAATATGTGAAAGCCATAGATCATTTTTTAGGGAACATCCACCATATATTTTGAGGCTGGGGCTCTTACTAGGATTGGATGACTCACAGACTATGCAGATGGCATGGCCAGTAAGCACCAGAAATTATGTCTACTTCTTCAGCACTAGGATTTTCATACAGGTGCTAGGTATCAAACTCAGGTCTTCATACTCAGGTAGCTGACACTTTGTTAAGTGAACTATCTCTTAGGCATGATATTATGGTATATTTCAGCAAAAGTGCATATTTCATGTTACTGTCCTTTGTGAACAGTCCAAAGCCACTGGTCAGTAAAACTAGCACTTACCTCAAAGACCTGTTGTATCTTCACAAAATCCTCCACACTGAGCTTGTTTTCAAAGAGGTCTGTACCATAGTCTTCACTTGCAGTAAGACCTTCTGTTTTCTCAAGGCGTGTTGGCTCTGACTGGGGCCCCATATTCAATCCAAGTGCAGCAGCAGGGTAGCTCCTAAAACCTTCACCCCTCTTCATCATCCTTCAACTCTCTGGGTTTGTTTCTCTTGTTGCTGTTTCAATATGTGCCTTTGAAATGGAGTCCAACTTAGAATACAGTGTAAAATGAAAGTTCCAACCATGTAATTAGAAGGCAAAAGCCATTGAGCCAAGATGAGAACAATGAAACCCTTTTATAGCATCAATTACTTGAAACCATAGTTTGTTTTCAAGACCTCCACCTCTGCTCTTCATACTCGGTTTCCCCTGGACTGATTAGAAATATGTCAGGCTTTCTCCACTTCATACTGACTAAGGAACCCCTTGTAGTCCACATTTAGTTGCATTAGAAAGCATCTTCTAATCTCTTTGACTGACCTTTATTGCTTTCGTCCTTTTCAGCAACAGTTTTTCATCTAGGGGTGTTCATCCACACAGGTGCACAGCTTCAAAGTCCCTCTCACTCAGTGAGTCAAAGGCCACTGTCCCAGCAATATGGAGTTGTTTGTTTTTTCTGTCCTGGTGCTTTTGTGTGTTTCCTGGCAACCAATCTCAAGCCAGCTGAGTTTCCCTTTCCTACCCCGTGCTTAGCCGATGACTGAACTGGAGATTTGAGTGTTTAATCTAAGTTTTGCTATGTTTTAGAAAAATAGTGCACTCTACTGATTTTTTATTAAGTCATGTCCCCCATTATTTAAAGACAACCTTGACATATATATCTTCTATGAAGCATGGCTATATGATCAGGCAAAGGAAAGAGAATGACATTCAAGAATTTTATACTTCCCACTCACAACATATCTTACTTTTATTTAATTTATTTTATTTAATAAAATTATTTTTATATTTTCTTTGTCATCAGTTACATGTGCATATTGTAAGGATAACTCAGAGAAGATTTCAACCTATTAAAAATTAAGGAATAGCAGAAAAATATCATTATAAATACCCGATAAACATTTTACTGCATTGATACACTTATCTGAACCATCCCCAGTTCAGTTAGTAAACATGAGAAGTGGAGGATCAGTAAATGATGGTGGTTGTTGTTGTTGTATTGTTTATGTTTTTATTTTGTTTGTGGGGGTCACTGTTGTGTTCCATTTTCCAGGAACTACACTTGAAAATTTCCGTTCCTTCTTTTGACCAGACTCCATACAACTTTACCAAGCATATAATCTCCATTCTAGGAGGGATGTAACAACTTATGATCAGTTACTAAGATGTAGAACATAGAAGAGTGGCTCCCAAGCATCAACCCTTGTGTTTCAGAGGGTTATTCTGTGTTCTATTTTCATCTTCTTGAAATGAAGAACTGGCAGGAGGCCTTCATTGAGGTCTGGCCCAGCTTTGTGGGTCTATGAGTTCCAGAGTGCATTCCTATGCCAATTTAGCAAAAAATTACAATTTCACTCATATGTCCATCCATTCTTTCATGTATCTATTTTATGTTCAAAATATGTAATAATTGTTTGGTTCTAGTGGCTGATTTTGTGATGTTTACAATTCTCTCTCTGTCTCTCTGTCTCTCTGTCTCTCTGTCTCTCTGTCTCTCTCTCTCTCTCTCTCTCTCTCTCTCTCTCTCTCTCTCATTTCCAAGCCAAATCTAAAAATCTAAATTCTTGCTACTCACAGTGTGTTGCTCAGAAAGACTCTGAAGTCATAGGTGCAGAGGAAAGGATAGCATTACAGATTATAGACAGTGTATCAATGATGCAGAAAAGCAGATAGGCAAATTTATAAGTTTATTTTGTCTTTGTGTGTTTTTGCATGTTTGTGTTTATGTGGGTGGCATGTATGTGTATGCGTGTGGAAGCAGAAGGTAATTCCAGTGTCCATTATCAAACACCATCCACTTATTCTTATTCTTTTTCTCTTTATTTAGGCAGTCTTTCACTTGACTTGGTCCTCACAAATTGACTGGGTGATCTGACTCGCAACACCCAGGGATATTTCTTTTTCCTGATCTGTTTATCCTGGACTGGGGTTATAGCTTGTGTTGCCATGCCCAGCTTTGTCTGTAGGTTCTGAGTATCAAAGGCAAGGCTTGGGCTGGTAAAGTAAGCAGTTTACCAATAGAATTGTCCCTTCATCCACAACCTTTACCTCTTTTGGATTAGGCTTTCTTACAAACTAGGAAAACATTTTTAAGACTCTAGTCATGAATGGCACTAAGTTATCTCACATGTGAACAAATTTTGTCTTCCTACCATTTTAGAGGGTGAGTTAATAATGATTTATATCAGCTAGATCATGAGTGTTTGGGGAAATATTTTATAATGATATTCTGCAAAGTTAGGCTTTGTTCTGTAGCAGACACTAATGAGAGAGAGAGAGAGAGAGAGGACAGGGAATAGGAAAAAAAAACTATCTGTAAAGCTTCACCAGAAAAAGCAGGTATCCCACTGGCTGATAATGCAAAATTCTCTAATTATTCTTAGACCATTAAGCTGCCTGGCCTACTTAGTTTTCATAAAGATGCATCTCTGAGCGTGTTCATTAGTAAGACAAGAATGTGTAATGAGCAACTAAATAATTCTCCTAGAAACTAATCAATTAATACAGTTGTCTTTCTGGAAAATGATGACAGCAGAAATCATTCTTGACGGTAAAGTCTTAAATGGCTGTAATATTCTTTATGGCCCTATGGGTAATTTTCAGGTTACATTTCTATAGTACTGTAAAATCTATAACTAAGCTCTGTACTGCTGAATTTGACCTCCTTCATGATTTGCTGTGAAAATTACAATTTTATAAGGAACATCGGAATGAAGTCTATGTGCTCAGTGTTGACACTTAGCTAAGGCAAAGGTCTTAAAAAATAATAGTGGCTTGCGGCGCGCCTCCCTCGACCAGCAAGAAAGTCACGCCACCACCGGGATCTTCTCAGTCAGCTTTATTCTGTAGCACCTTGATAGTAGATTCCCAGGACCCAGGACAGCAGCAGAGCTGCTGCTTTTATACTCTCCCAGGGAAGGGGGGAGGGTGTCGTAGTGGATGCGGATTGGTGCACCAAGCCACACCCATTAGCATATTGCCCATTCATTGGTATCACAAGCCACACTTCATTAGCATATTGCCCGTTCGGGAGGGGCTATTGCTTGAGGAGGGCCTGAAGAGGGAGCCTGGGTTTTCCAGAGCAACTGCCATTCCTGAGCAACTGCCATTCCTGAGCAACTGCCGTTCCGGAGCAACTGCAGCTCCCTACAGTGGCTTACTTCTTCCACAGAGATAGGTGAATCTTCATCAGTGTAGTAAAGCATCTCGTAACTAAGGACCAAATTGGCTAACATGTCTACTTGTCTTTACTTCCTTTTAAATCTTGGGACAGAATGACTTTTTCCACTAAGAATATACATTCTATGTAGCTGTATCCCTACACTCCAGTCCACACTCAAACCCCTGTGCTTTTTCTTCTCTGTAATTACTCTGCAGTGTGGCTATATAGAGCTTCCTCATTCCTCTAGTTTCCTCATGCTTTGTTGTCTTTCTTTTGGGGCTGGAGTCACTTTACCTTCCTCTAGGCTTCTCTTCCCACATCCTCATTGCAAATTATCCCAAGTTGAAGCTGCTGCTTCTCTGGGCCTGAAGCAGAGGAAGTTAATTCCCTACTATCTTCCCAACATGACCCAACTGTCCAAAGAGTTTAAAATAAGCTTTCTCCCAGAGTTCATGGTGAAGCATAGTCTCAACCTCAGCATCATTTTTATCCTTGGGTAAAATGTTAGTTTCTTCACTCCTCTTTTCTGGGTCTTCCAGATACTATTAATTGCTCTGTTTATTTTTATACATTAACTATTATAGTGGTTTCTTTGTCTATATCATAACATAGCTATCCGTGTCTCTCTTTCCTACTAGCATAACACCTTCAGAACAAGACTTTACCTCAGGAATGCTGGTGACCTTACATTGCCCTTCAAAAAGCTGCGCACCAAACACACAACAGCACAGTGATGTGGGCTCATTCTTTTCATCAGCATGAACAAGAACATGACCTTTAAGTTACTAATCATCAAGGGGTCCTGTGCACAGATGGCTCTGAGTCAGGAAAAGAGGAAGAATCTGGTCAAAAGAGAAAAAAACATGTTTGAGATGCTGTGGTTTTGATGGTTGGTCCTGACCATCAGCTTGACAGAATTTAGACTTACTTTTTTTTTTCAATTTTTTATTAGATCTTTTCTTAATTTACATTTCAATTGCTATCCCAAAAGTCCCTCCCCCCTCTCCCCTTCCCCCTCCCCCTCTCCCTTCCCTGCTCCCCTGCCCACCCACTCCCACTTCTTGGCCCTGGCGTTCCCCTGTATTGGGGCATATAGACTTACTTTTAAAACACCTCTGAAAGGATTTGTGGGAGATTCCCAGAAAGGATTAGTTGAAGGCTGAGCTTGATGCTATCCCTACAAGATATTTAGTATTTTATGTTTTCCTCATCACAAGACCATACAATCTCAAACTGCATAGCATACTTGGACCAATACAGTGATGCTAAGAACATTATATAGATCATTCGTTCAGTTCTCTTGCAAGCCCAATCATATGAGCTGTACAATTGCCACCAGCAATGTACAAGAAGAAACTGAGTCATACGTAGTTATGAGTCATGAAGCAAAGAAGCTCCAGGGCTGGAGGGAGTTCCAAACTAGACCTTTCGCTGTACTTCCTCCCATAAATCTCCAGAAAGAATAACCTGTCAAAAGCCACAATAAATCCCAGTCCCATTTAGGAGGTAACAGATACAAAAAAAGTAAGGGAGCATGAAAATAGATACTGAGCAATAAAGTAAAAGTGCTTAGCTAGAATTCAAAGTCAGGTCACGTTCAAGGCTTGGCTCTCATTTTCAGTCCTATAATCACAGGCAGGTTAAGTCAAAATAAAGATGATACCGTTTAATGTATAGAATCATTTCCTCGGCTTAGATGGAAAACTATAATGAGCACTAAAGTATATATTGTAGGCATACGGTACAATGAGACAGTAACAGCGAAGAAACAGCATCTTTCCTCTAACCTTGGGGAGATAAGGTAGGATTTTTGTAAAGGTACTGGAGACATTGCAGATGAAAGTCTGCATGCAGCCAATTTATCCACATCAGGGCATGCCATGTCTAGGCAGAGATCCTGTAACCATTTTCATTGCTTCTAGGAAGGTCTAATGTGTAAAGATATCCCAGAGAGCGATGCTATATCAGTATTTCAAGATTAGTCATGATATGCAATGTTGAAAAGTGTGTGGGGAGAAGGCGTTATCACTTTGAAAAAAAATCATCTTCGTCTTTAGCATTAGGCAGAGATAATGGCCACCGTAGCTGTCTTTCCTGAGAGCTGGTGTGCTTGGCACTCTGAATAATTTTTAGATATACTGGAGGATACCTTTAAGCATGTATATAATGCAGACTCGTCACATTCATCTTTCTGGTGGCACTTATCTTTCTCCCATACCGCCAACCCCCTACATTTCTTGAGCCAAAAACCTTTGCACTTTCATGGCTTTCTGTTTTGCTTCTGCTTTGGCTTTGTAACCTATTGGGTTTCACTAGGGTCTCTCCCGTGGCATTTGTGTGTAACTATCCACTGAAGCATGAGTAACTCACTCACCAGCAGCTCCAGCACTGAAGGTAATGATTTCCATTCCTGCAGCAGCCCTGGATTGCCCTTAGTTTCTCAGGGTGTAGCCCCATGAGCCCTACCTCCACCTATAACTGTTTAATGGCTCAGTCTTATGCAATGTTTGTGCAGGCAACCACAGCTGGGAGTTAATGAGCACCCTGGCCCTGCCATGCCCAGAAGACAGAGCTTTTAATATGCTGCCATTTGGCTCTTACATTTTTTTGCCTGTCTAAAACTTTTTAATAAAAATATACTTAATGCATTATAACTATAGCCAGTTAGAATGTGACCCTCTTAGACTAGTGTAACACAAACCACTAATCTGATTTGTTTTGTTTTGTATTTTCATGTTTAGATTCACAAACTTTATTCTACATTGGAGGTGGGTTTAATTCTACATGGGTTTTCTAAATGGAGTAGACTCAAGTGGAAATAAACTGAAATAGAAAAGATACATGGTGAAGACAGAGGTAGAGAAACATAAATACATACCACACACAAGCTTGCATACCAAACACACAAACAGAAAGTTTATTTACCGAATGAAATTTTTAATATAAAATAGGTTACAGAAAGAGCAGCGGATTGCTATTAAATATATTCTTTAAATCAATTTTACAGCCTTTGTTTCCATGTCTCTTTTTCGGTGTTCCTTTTCTTCTCTACTTACTATTAAAAAGATAAAAGAAAAAGAAACCACTCCAGCCCACTGTCCTATGAAAAATGCTGCCATTTCACTTTTGTTTATGGCAAAAATTCTGTGTAAGAAAGAGAAGAAAAAAGGCGCAATAAAGGGGAATTCAAAACTTGTAAAAATCAAAGTTCTGAAGCAAACTGCACTTTAGAAGATTGAAAGCTATAGTCCCAGGAAAGAAGAGCACCACAATAAACACTTCTCCAGGAACATGGTACTCCTGAACACAGTGCTTCTAATTAAGTGCCCAGAAGACTAGGACTCTAATTCTTCATGGCAGGAGCAGCGATTGTAAAATTAATATTGGAAACCCACCCAAAGTCAAGTTGTTTCGGGCATAGTTAGAGAAGTCATCTTCGAAAATGCAGATGGTGCTTTCGAAAACATCGTCTCAGCCAAAATGCTGCCACAGAAAACATGTTTCAATTACTTGATGCATTTTGGTTTTCTACTTTTCAAGAAAATGTCTTCCCACTGCCTGAAGATATATGAGGTTCTTTTGGGGAAAGCCATAAAAATTCACTCTGGAGTTAGATAGGGAGACATATGTGTTCAAAGCCAAAGACAGGAATACTAATGGTATTTTTGTCTCCACTGATGATGGGGGCAGCAGTTATTTCGGCAGAAAGCTCACCCATCTATTGAGAAAACTTAGCAGTGGAGATGCTCTGTCACACAGCCTTGCCACAGTAGGTTGTTAAAATTTGGAGACTAAGGTAATTATTTAATTGAGTAAGAAACAATGAATGGATTTGACAGTGAGGAAAGGCAGAAACATAAGGGTGTCACTTAAATTTCTGTCTTCATAATCCTCTTGAGTAAAATTTAAAACTTAAATAACAGTATCCTTAAGGTTCCTACAAGTGGTTACATCACCAATCAGAGAGGGGGAAGCACAAGAGTGCACTGATCTCTGCCTGATAAAGAGAGCTACTCTGTTCCGTGCGGTGGCATTGCATGAACCCTTCAAGTATAAAGATAGCGTAACTAAGCATTGCCAGGAATTTTTAAAGATAGTGGATGATGTCATAATATAAACCAAGCATGAATCTGTCACTCACACATCTGTTATATCAGCCACACTCAGCCATGCACTGCCTGCTTCTGGTGTTGGAAGAACAGTGGAGTTTTAGCACTTTCTTGTATTAAATGTATTTCTCAAAGGAGTGCAATTTGTGCTCATCTGCTTACTCATTAGTCATTCATTTTCCTATATGTTGTTTAAGCATTCGTTATGATAAGTCCACCAGGTAAGATGAGCTGAGAATTGTTGTACCCTGCTACAGGAATTCAGTGAGGTGATGTCCAAGGACGGGTGCACAGGGGCTCCTATACTACAGCTGCAAAGTTAGGAAAGGATGATACAGAGTGGCGTTTTACATAAAACAGAACTCAAAGGGTGATTAGTTAGAAGGAAGATCAAAAACAGAAGGAAGACGGATTTTGCAGAGGAAATGGTCTTTGTTATGATATTAAAATGACAGTTTTCATGATAGATAGTGCCAGATTCAAGTTTAGAATGTAACATGAGGCTACACATTGCAAAGACTGAACTGGTCATTGGTTTCCCAGCAGTTCAATCCTAGGTAGATTTGAAAATGACCCAGACCGTTTTGAAAGATCCACTGTTTAACCCCATCCTAGAGAAATTACATAAAATCTATATCTGCAGGTAGAATTCAGACATGAGCAGTTTTTAAAGCACCTTAAATATTTCTTGAGTGAAGCCACAACTCTGACTAATAGGTTGAAGGGAAGCTGGCCTGATAGTAAGGAATAACAAAGAAGAGGAAGGAAAGAACGATGAAATAGATACTAACTATGGTCTTATCCTCACTACTTTACTGTGCATGCTCAAAGAAAAAATGTATTCTCTTTTACAGACATGCACTGTATCTCAGAGCTGAACCCCTTGTTTTGGTTTCTGGAGGCATTTTATTAGAGGAAAGTATTGAGCTAGAAATCATTATTTTACAACCATCTTCAGGAAAAATTGATCCAGGAAAAATGGTTATCAATGGATAAAGGTTTCTTGGGAAATAAAATATTTGCACCATCTCAAAGTAGCTCCCCAACAGTTTGCTTACAATTACAGGAAGAAAAAGAGCTTCACAGTCTAGGAGTTACCGAAGGCAACACCACCAGTGATGGGCTAAACTGGCATTATGTACATTCAAATATGAAATACATGAAGATACCTAACATCAGATCCTCAATAATCCTGTAAAAGTATCTGAGAAGGAAAAAGTGTAAGGGTTAGAGCTGGGGAGGAGTGCTGCAAAATAATTACTTTGGGACATGATAGGACCGCTGCACTCATAGGATCACAGTATATAGTGTGTAAGGCCCCCCCCCCCAAAAAAAAAAAGATCAAGTCAGTCAAAGTTCAGCACAAATGGGGAGAATCTTACAAAGCCCCACCTCTGCTGAGGAGTCTTCGCAGCTGAAGGCTTCCAAGGTAGGGAAGAGTCAGTTTTCTTCAGGAATGTGGTCCCTTGTAGATGATTCAATCTCCAATGCACCACACGATTCGACATAAAGACACACCAATGTGATTCAATGGTTTATGAAAAATAAAAGTGAAGTTTTGACAAGGTCTGGTGGGAGGGAGGCCAGGCAGAAACTGGAGGGAATTTAAATGATCGAAAGGATCAAAATACAAAACACAGTCTTTAGATATGTGAGAATATCAGTAAAATAGCATATGTAACCAAATGGAACCAAGAACTGATAAGCAGGCAAGTAACACACACTGTCTCTGAAAAAGTCAGTGATAGCAAAAAGTAGAAGAAAACTTGAGACTGAACATATATGTTAGAGGTACGGTGGATTCTCTGGAATGACTACTGAGAGGGTATGGGAAAAATTGGAGTAGGAATGGGAAACCCACAGAGACACACACACACACACACACACACACTCAGATACACACATAGACACACAAACACACACACACACACACACACACAGAGTAATGATGTTAGGATAAGTGTAATGATATATGATAGAATATTTTCAACAGATAATAATAATAAATGGCAAATATTAATAAATTCACACATTATATTATTACAATGTTCTGTTTTTTTCACAATTTGTTTTATGGCTTTAATTTTTTAACATTAAAGTAGAAAAAAAGAAAAGAACCAGATTTTAGCATTGGGCTCGTAGCCTTTGTAGCATCCGTAGACACCTAGTTGAGGTGCTGCGTCTAGCCTCACTGAAGAAGCTGTTTGGCTCCTCTCAGTTTGGCTTTCATAACTGGGAGTCTCTGAATGCTTTCGGCCCCTGCCGAGGCATCCTTCACTTCATGGCCTCTCTCTGTGTCTAGTCTATTATTCAGCACAATATGCATTTTATTAACTCTGGCTATTCATTCCTTCATGAATATGGCAACAATGGAGAGCAGATGCTTGACCCACTTCAGTCTTATAACCAATCTTCATTTTCCCGTGTCCAGAACACTTAAGCTCCTTCTGATTCTTTGGAGTTAAAGTAGTAAGAAGGATTTTCATAAAAGTCCAAATGTCTTAGCATTTTTGAAGCTTGAAGAACAGCTTTTGAGCCAGAGGTGAGCCCTCTCCTCTTGATGCTCTGAGAACAGTTTGAATTCACTCCCTGACATTTCTCTTTCCTTTCTAACCTGCTTTAAAAAAAAAAAGTACTCATATTTCATGCAGGTCATTGTGCCCACAATAAGTAACGACAAATTGCTTGCCAGGTTCTTTACAGGTAGAAAGGACCACAATGTACTACTCTGGCTAATGGAAATAAACATACCTGGAAGACGTTGGGAACCAAGAAGAGCTGTTGTTTTATTTAATATGAAGGAAAGGTGATTGTTCTTCCTTTTTCTAATATATGGATGTCATAGAAAGTCATTATTTAACCATTTAATCATAAGTGACAAGTGTCTTCCTCTTATTCTTTCTGTGTGAGTAACAGCTACAAAATTGAGATTAAGGAGGGAGTTAAGCAGAGGGCCTCAGAAGTGGCAAGTGGAATGAAAGGGAAGGGGTTAGGCAGGGAAAGTAGATTTTAATTAGAAATATATAAGATAAAAATAATAACTGTAGGAATACTAATAAAATTATGTTTTCAATCAAAAAAACCATTCTGTTCATTTAAATATTACTAAGAATTGTTACCTATAATCTAATACTTCAGTAACCAATTCAAGCAATTATATACATACAGATCATCATTCATAGCAAAGTTATGGCTGTAATGATTTTTCTGTATTTCAATGTTTTGTATTTCAAACCTTTCAGAAGCATCTAAGCATTTCTGAGGCTTTTGAGAAACTTTCTTTCTTTCTTTCTTTCTTTCTTTCTTTCTTTCTTTCTTTCTTTCTTTTCCTTCCTTCCTTCCTTCCTTCCTTCCTTCCTTCCTTCCTTCCTTCCTTCCTTCCTCCCTTCCTCCCTTCCTCCCTTCCTCCCTTCCTTCCTTTCTTCCTTTCTTCCTTCTTCTCCTTCCTCTTTAATGTGTCACCTGGGCATCATCTGTTTTTTGGGGACTTTGTTTTCCTCCTATGTATAAAAGAAAAAGTTAAAGCTAACTCATGAGCTCTTCATTTTCCTTAGTTATAGGCAGGATGTTAGGGACCATTCTCTGAATCTTAGGAAGCAGTTTCCCTCCGTTTCTTCTAGGCATACAGATTGGCGAGAGGAGTTCTGCAGCTCATAAACGTGTGTAGTAGCAGAGAAAAACAAGGTGCACAAGTACACTGATGGGCTCCTTCTTTCTGCATTTCAGTGGTAAATCTAAAAGTAAAACTACACTACAGAAGACAAGGAGGATGAGAAGATATACTTCGGAGGAAGTGAAAGGATTATGAGAATTTAGTTTTAGCATCAGGAAACAATCTGAGCACCGAAACGTTAATGCTCTCTGAGACCTCCAAAATACCTCACCTTGCCGATCAGGCTGTTTTGCTCAGAAAGTACAGATTACTCACATAAGCAACTAATGAGGATTTCTTATCACTGCTTGTGATTAAAAACAGAGACTATGAGCAAATACCAGGGAGAGGAGAGGACAAGGAAATAAAAAGTCCAGGGAAAGTGAAAGCTTACGACATAGTGAAGCTGGCTCAGCTTTGAGTTTAAACACAATCCTTCAACCCTTGAGGAGGCTTGATGAATTGTTTTCTAAATGTAACTTGAGCAACGTTTGAGATGGGTTGTGTGTGTGTGTGTGTGTGTGTGTGTGTGTGTGTGTGTGTGTAGTGCACACATGCTTATTTCTCTTTTCCAGTTTCAACTGACACCTTACCCTCTGACTGTCGCTGTTTACCTCACCCCTACTTGTGGTTTCAACTTCCTCTTAACGCTGGCTCCTGTGTGTGCCTTGTTGTGTTCAATCTTCTGTTTCTTCAGCTCTCCTCCCACTACAGACCAATCCTTAGAATTACCCAGGGTAGAATTTCCAGCAAGAATCTGAAGTCATTCTGCCACCAGTAAGTTACTCTCCCTCCCCCTGGACAAAAACTGTGGGTAGACATGACACTCTTGGCTTGGTGTTGGAATTTTGTGTATCCCTTGGCACTCGGCAGCAAGGAATATTGGCAGCAGACATGTGGGTGTAACAGCAAAAGTTAGCACCTTCTAGTGTTGCAATGCTTGTGAAGGTCTAGCAAGTCATGAATCCCTAGTACTTGGGTATAACTGGTACTGTAGGTCCCAGGGAGGCTTCTGTACCAGAATTCCTGTCTGTAATACCAGTCAGTGTGGTAACTTTTTATAAGACAAGAAGTTGGGATTCTTCAAGTGCTAAGTTCAGACAGTGTTAGCTCCCCCAGCTCCTGTGATCTGAGATTCAAGCCTTAAGGCCTGGACATCTCTCTGGAACTCACAGAGTGATTAAGATTTTATTTGACGATTTAACTCTGTGCAGATCTCTGCCTTCTCTTGACAGCTCTCTACTCTTATGACCCTTCTTTCTGCTCTGGCAACTTTCTCAAACTATGAAACCACAACTCTATAGCCACACCTTAAACAGCTAGCCTTGCTATTCTCTAGCCAGAGAAAGGGTATTTGGGCCATCATACCATAGCGTAATACATGTAGAAGGAGGTATGTGTTTTGCACCAATTACAGCAGTCCCCGACCCAGTTAGGGCACAAGGGGAAACTGTCCCCTATTTGACATAGATGAGAATAATTGCAAGATCACTTTGAGTTCTTTGAGACATATAGCAGAAAAAAAAAAAAAAAACTTTTGCAAGGTGCTTAAAATATCAATGAATGATTCCACACCTTTAGGACTAGGACAATCAGCTGCAATAATTGCCTAGTTGTCTCAAAGCTTCCTTAGAGTGTTCCAGACGGTCAGGGCTGACATTATGGTCACCCCATTGACTGTTTGTTTGTTTGTTTGTTTGTTTAATTTAGTTATTTTATTGGTTATTTTATTTATTTTCATCGCAAATGTTATCCCACTTCCCAGTTTCCCCTCCACAAACCCCCTACCCCCTCTGCTGCCCCCTGCTTCTATGAGGGTGCTCCCCCATCCACCCATTGATTAGACAGCCAGAGCAGCATGGGAGAGTCCAACAACTGAACCCAAACTCTGTTTATTTACAAGAAAAGGAATACGGCCTGGAATCCTTAGAACAGGAACTTGAGCTTGTTGTTACTCGTCATAGAGACTTTTAACAGATGTGTTTCACACACTTCAGTTAAGTCATGAGTCAACAATTTTTTTTGCCCTTCCATAGGTTTTTATTAAGAAAAGACACATTGGAATGGACAGCAACCTCTCTCTCTCTCTCTCTCTCTCTCTCTCTCTCTCTCTCTCTCTCTCTCTCTCTGTCATGATTGGGCAAGAGGAGGTGTATTGGATGAGGTTCCTTCAAATTATGATGTGTAGGGCTTGTGAATACTGCTACAAAAGAAAAGTTGAGGCATTTGTTGTGAATGAGTGTACTGATGTGATGGTTAATCTTAACAGTCAACATGATAGGACTTAGGAAAAGCAAGGAAATACACTCCAGGATATATCTATAGGAGTTTCCAGAAATGTTTAACTGTTGGAGGGGAAAATTCACCCTGAATGTGACAGCATCATATCATAGACTAATATCTAGGATTGAATAAATAAAAGTGATTCTCTCTTACCTCTTCTCCCCCGCCCCCTCTCTCTTCCCCCCACCCCCTTTCTGACTGTCATGGCTACTCATAGTGTTCAACTTGACTACAACCATAATTAACTAAAACCGAAGCTGACTACACCTGTAAGGGATTTTTCTTGATCAGATCATTTGAGGTGGAGAGACGCACCCTAAATCTGAGCAGTACCTCTGGTGGTGCCCCATAAACAGGACACGAAAATAAGTTCTTGCTCCTCACTTGCTTGCATGCTCTCACTCATTGGCAGGTTAATTTCTTCACTGGCATTAGAACCTTCTTCTTCAGGATTCTGCCAAATACTGAAGACCAACCAAGACATCGAACTTCATGGACCAAACAACTAACAGATTCTTCAACTTTCTGTTGGGTGCCAGCTGTTGTTGAAATAGTTGGCACACAGCCTGTAAGCCACTCCATTCACTCCACCAGTTCTGTTCCTCTCCAGAGAACACAGACAGTGGATGCAATCTAACTAGCCACTTCATGTTCTTGCCACCATGATGAGTTGTACCCTCAAACTGTGAGCCAAAAATTCTCCCATTTTCTTTCTCTTAATACATACAACTAAGACTTTATTATATTCTAAAGATATTTGAATTTCAACTGGTTTCCGAATAGAGAAGTTTTCTGAGAAAAGAAAATTAATTACTAGTGAATAGCATCAACAGGAAGCATGCCATTTTAAACCTTTAAAAATATATGTCCTGTGTTAGTTATTATTGGTGTTGGTATATACAATATCAATTGATGCTTTACCCCTGTTATTTGTTTAATTTTTGTCATGAGTATCTCAAATCTATTGAAAAAAAGGTCCCTTTTTTATTAAACATTATTTTCTCCTGCCATATAATCTGAATACAGTTTCCCCTCCTCTATTCCTCCCACTTCCCCTCCACCTCTTTCCCATCTAGATCCACTCCACTACTGTCTCTTATTAAAAAATGGAACAGGTATCTAAGAAATAACAAAAAAAAATAACAAATAAAATATAAAATGAAACAACAAACATCATATAGAAGTTGGATAAGACAAGTCAATAGAAGAACAATATTCTTTTGTACATGCAGGAGTACCACACAAGTACTCAACTGAAAGCTATAGAATATACACAGAAGACCTGGTACTGACATGTATTTAAGCACAAGAATGAGAAAAAAACCTGAAACAACTGCACGTAGAAATTATATTCTACCACACCTGCAAAGCCAGACACAGAATAAAGTAGGTCTGTCTGCAAATGTGTGAATTGATTAAAGAAGGTGACCTTACTCTCTGCCTTCTGTGCTATCAAGTAACTAGGCTTATATTCTCTATGAATTTAAGAATGAGTGGTTAGAAAACTTAGCATTTTTGCTTGGAACATAAATGTCAATCTGTCAAAATCATAAAATGTTCTCTACAACTTTCAGAAATAGGTACATAGAACAGAGAAACCCATTCACATGATGAAGAGGTCCAATACAGGTGACAATGAAAATAGATGACAGAGAGCAGGGTTCAGCTATGCTCTTCCACACTGCAATCTTAATTTCATTTGGCAGTTTAAATTTGTAAATTTATGTTAAAGTTCCAGTTAGAATAGCATCTGGTATTACTAGTACTTCAACATTTGTAGTCTGTCTGTCTGTCTGTCTGTCTGTCTGTCTGTCTGTCTACGTCCCTGGAGGTACACAAATGCCATGACTCAGGTGCAGTAGTTAAATGACAATTCAAGAATCAGTTCTCTCTTTCTACTGTGGAAATAGTAGAAACTCCAGTTATTAGCCTTTGGAGGCAGACATTTCTGCTGTTTGAGCCACCTCTCCAGCCAGATTTCCTTCTCTTTACCCATTGCTTCATATGTATATGTGCACATATGTGTTTTAGGGTGCACATACATATTGTGTGCATGTCTTCAGAGGGTCAGAGGTTAATGTCTTCAATCTCTCTCCACCTTAATTTTCGAGACAGGATTACCTGGAGTTCACCAATTTGGATAGATTGGTTGTCTATATCCTGGGGATTCTTCTTTCTTGAAACCCTAGCTCTGAAGCTACAGAAATGCAAACCCTCATGCTTTGCTTCTTTCCTGAGTGCGGGGGATATCAACACAGTTTTTCATGCTTATGCGGCAGACACAACACAAACTGAGTCAGTTCTACTATTTAATCTATCTCTAAGTCTATTTATTGCCAAATTACTGGATTTGAATTACATGTGTTGGGTAAAAAGGTTTAAGAACCTAGAGACAGGAACTAAAGCAGAGACCATGAAGGAGGAATGTTGCTTAATAACTTGCTCAGCTTGCTTTGTTATGCCAGCCCAAAGATGGTGCCACCCACAGTGGGCTGGGCCCTCTAACATCAATAATTTATCAAGAAAATGCCTTCACAGACTTGCCTATGTAGAATACAAAATAAATTCAAGACCACACAGCCCCTCCCCCCTCTGAAGGGACTTTCCAAACTATACTAGCAGGCCAGATGCAGAGCCAGATAAGGAAGATGGCTGACTAAACAATGCTGAGAAAAAAACCATAAAGGCAGGCAGAGTGAGGCTAAAGGTAGTCACCCTATGCTAATCAACCAATGCCTGAAAGGATCACTTGCTACACCAATTAGAATAAGCCAGCTAGTCCTGTTGCCTAAATCTTCCCCTTACAAGGTATAAAAAGTATGTTCTTTGTTCGTTCTGGGTCTCCTCTTGCCTGTGTGCTGAGGGGCCCCAACGCGTTGGATCAATAAAAAAACCTCTTGCAGTTTGCAGTGATCTTGGTCTCTGTGCATTTTGTGAATGGGTTTCGGTGAACTCCAAAACCTACAGTCCAATCTGTTGGGAGCAATTTGTCAATTTCGATCTCTCTCTTTATAGAAGACACTAGTTTATGTCAAGCTGTCAAAAAACAAAAACAAAAACAAAAAACAAAAAACAATAATATATGTGTTGACTGTTTCACCAAGTGCCCCCAATGAGGTGTTTCTATGCTTTCAAAGGGTATCTAACTTTAGTTTGGTAGCCTGAAGATAGCATGTGACCTCCATAATGAGTATGGGCCTCCTCCATTCAGTGAAGCTGGGCATGAAAGGAAACAGCTGCCCCTCTTCTGAGGATGCTCTTCCTTATAGCTTTGAGCAAGACACTGGCTTCGGCTGAGACTGGTTCCTTTTGGATCTTGGGCTTGGTAGTCTTTGACTACAAATTAAAGCACAGCTCTCTTAGTTGCAAGACTTTTAGACATAGATGGAGCCCACTCTAGGTCTCCTGCTTGTCAGCTAGCCTTGCAGACTTGTGGGTTTCCAAAATTAACACACATTCCTAAATCTCATGATTGGATGTATGTGACTATATTGTTATCTCTGGAGAATCCTGTGACAACAGTCCCAATAAGTGAATAATAGCCAAAAACCAAAAACAAACAAAAAACAAACCCCCCAAAACTGTACAGAATACCCAAGATACATTCCAAAGAACTCAAAAAGCTGTATAAGCTGAAGTGGGCAAGTGAGGACACCTCAGTCCCACGTGGGAGAGAGATGAAAGCAATCATAAGTGGGAAGGGAGGGAAGGACATGGACCTGGGAGGGAATGTGGACAGGGTAGAGGGGAGTTGCGGCGAGAGGGGAACCTGATCTGGTATTGGGTGAGGGGAATGGACTGAAGTCCTGAGGGCCAGCAGAAAGAATGTAAACAGGCAACCTCAGGAAATAAGAGGCTTGGGGGGAAACCCCAGAATGCACCAGATATGGGAGGTGAGAGACTCCCAGGACTCAAAGGGAGGGACCTTAGATGAAACGTCCAACTGTAGGAAGAGTTATCTTAAATAGAGCCCATCTCCAGCAGGAAGACAGAACATCAAGTGAGGAATAGGGTTGCCATCCCACAGTCACAACTCTGACTCATAATCGTTCCTGTCTGAAAGAATTACAGGGATTGAAATGGAGAGGAGTCTGAGGAAAAGAAGGTCCGTCCAGTGACAGGCCCAAAGTGGGATCCAGCTCAAGGGGAGGGCCTAAAACCTGACACTATTACTGAGGTTATGGAGGGCTCACAAAAAGAGATCTATCATGATTGCCCTCCAAAAGACCCAACAAGCAGCTGAAAGAGTCAGATACAGATATTTGCACCCATCCAATGGACAGAAGCGGCTGACCCCTCTTGTTGAATTAGGGAAGGCTGAAAGAAGCTGAGGAGAAGGGCAACCTTGTACGAGGACCAGAAGTCTCAATTAATCTGAATACCTGAGATCTCTCAAAGAGTGAACCACCAGACAGCATACACCAGATGATAGGAGGCCCCCAACACACACATAGTAGAGGACTTCCGGTTTTGTGTTCATTTAGAGATGATGCACCTAATCTTCAAGAGACTATTGACCCCAGGGAGTATAGAGGTCAAGTAGGGTGGGAGGTGGGGGCATCCATGTGGAGACAGGGTGGGGTGGGGAGCAGGTGTGGGATGTGGAGCAGTCAGAGGGTGGATGGGGATAGGGTGGGGAATGGAATATGGACTGTAAAAAATAAATTAAAATTTAAATAAAAAAACAAACGAAAATTGTTGTATCTTGGTGGGTGATTTCTGGGAGGGAATGGAGAGGGAGGAATGTCGCAGGGATTAATTATCAGTATGTGAGCTCTATTTTTCCTTGTTTAGTCTGTTTAGTTGTTTGGTTTGGTTTGAGTCTTTGGTTGGTTGTATCCTGTTCTAGAGGATACATCTTGTACTCAGTGTTCCTTCTGGCTGGTGCTTTCTAACATTGTATGTTTTCTCTCTCTTCCTCCTTTTTTTTTTGAGGAGGGGAGGAAAGCCTTGGTGTTTTTAGGGGCACTAGACTTTATTAGTGCCACAATGACCTTGCAAGAATTCTGAATTTCACAAACCAGGCAGGTAGTATTAATCTAAAACTCAGACTTTGAAAGCCTACATCTAAATGTGACCAATGGCTTTAAGGAAGTAAATATATTCTCAGACAAAAGGGTGTGGCCCCTGTTATAGCATTAGTACTCTGGAGAAGGAATAGCAAAGATCTTTATCTGTTTTCTTTGCAGAAGTTTGGATCCAAACTTCCTCACAATGGGTTCTTTATATATAGTGGAAATTGTGCTGAATCTGATGTGGAGTTGGTAAAATGTCCCATTCTGTGAGCTGCTTCTGTCAGAATAACAGTGTCCTTTGCTTTACAGATGCTTTTCTGTTTTAAGAGGCGCTATCTATGGTTGATCTTGATCTTTAGTCCCTGTACTATCAGTGTTCTGTTCAGAAAGTTGACTCCTGTGTCAATTTGTTCAAGGCTATTCTTCACTTTTTCTTCGATCAAGTTCAGTGTATCTAGATTTGAGGTCTTTTATCCACTTAGACTTAAATTTGTTGCCTGGCAATTACTATGGATTTATTTACCTTCTTCTACACAGAGACAGTCAACTTGACCAGCACCATTTATTGAAGACCCTGTTGTTTTTCCATTGTGCATTTCAGGCTTATCAAATGAACATGTATCCATTGCTGAGGAGATTTATGTCTGGGTATGCAATTTGATTCCATTGATCGATGTGTCCATTTTCATGCCAGCACTATGCAGGTTTTATTACTATAGCTCTGTACTACAGCTTGACAATGAGAATGATAGGACCACCCGAAATTCTTTTATTCTTTAGGATTGTTTCAGCTATCCTAGGATTTTGTCTTCCACATGAATTTAAGAATTCTTTTCAAGATCTATAAAGGATTGCTTGAAATTTTCATGGGAATTGCATTGAGTCTGTAGACAACTTTTAGCAGGGTGGCCATTTTTATTAAGTTAATTTTATTGCTCCGTGAGCATGGGAGATCTTTCCATCTTCTAATATTTCTCAATTTCTTTATTCAAAGATTTGACTTTTTTAATCATACAAGTCGTTTCACTTGCTTGGTTAGTGTTACCCCATAATATTTTATATTATTAGAGGCTACTGTGAAAGGCGTTGTTTCTCTATTTCATTCCAAGTACACTTGCCCTTTGTATATAGTAGAACTTCTAATTTTCATTTTCTTGGGTGAATCTTTCATCCAGCCATGTTTCTGAAAATGTTAATCATCTGTAAGTTCTCTTTTGCAACTTTGAAGGTCATTTATTTATACTCATATCATCTGGGAATAACTATACTTTGGCTTCTTACTTTCCAATTTGTATCACCTTGATATTTTTTTAACTGTCTTATTCCTTTAGCTAAAGCTTCATGTACTATGTTAATTGATATGGACAGAATGGACACTCTTGTCTTGTTTTTATTTTAGTGGAATTGTTTTGAGTTTTTCTTCATAATCTTGATGTTGACTTTATTTAGGCTTACTGTAAGTTGCCTTTATTATGTTGATGTATGTCTCTTGTATGCCTAATATGTTCATTACTTTTATATTGAAGGGGTGTTGGCTTTCGTCACCAGTCTTTTCTGCATTTAATGAGAGGATAATGTGTGTGTGTATGTGTGTGTTTAATTCTTATACTGGATTAGATTTACTGATTTTCATATAGTGAACCACCCAATAATTTCTTGGATTGAGACTACTTACTTGCTCATGGTAGATGAATTTTTTGATATATTCTTGGATCTGGTTTTCAAGTTTTTTATTGGGTAGTTTTGCTTCTATGTTCATATGGTAAATTGGTCTGTAATTGTGTTTTTACTGAATCTTTAGTTGGTTTGTGTATTAATGTATCTGTGGCCTCATAAAATGAATAGGGCAATGTTCTTTCTGTTTTTATTTTGTGGAATAATTTGAGGAGTATTGTCATTAACTATTCTTTGAAAGACTTCTGTACTAAAACTATCTGGCCCTGGGCTTTTTGCGGTTGGGAAACTTAACAGATTGCTTCTATTTCACAAAGAGTTATAGATCTATTTAAATTGTTTATCTGACCTTGATTTAAATTTTGCAAGTGATACCTATCCAGAAAACTGATCATCTTTTATAGCCAGGCAAGGCTTCTAGTGGCTGGACTAGGATGCATGTAACTAAGTTGTTAGCCAAAGGGTTCCCATGAAAATCCCCACACCACCTAGACAAAAGGTTGCTCTAACCTTCAGCAAGGTGCCACTGCTAAGCAAACACAACTCACTGAACATGGAGAAAGGCTGGTGCCTGAATGAACCTTCATCCTTAACTTGAGGTCCAGGCTGGATTTGAACTCATGATCTTTCTTCAGCCTCTCAAATACAGAGATTAAAGGAGTAATTCACCATGCCACGCCCCAGACTTCTTTGTTAATTCAGAACACTTGAGGACTATATTGTAGCTAACATCAATGCACCTTTCAGAACTGACCTCTTCAAAACAAATTATTGTACTTGAATGTAACCTGAATGCTAATAGTAAGCACAGAAGGGAAGAATGTGACACAGCTAGTTGATGTCCTACAGTTTTGCCTATGGTACAGGAGGAGCAGACAGGAAGAATGTCCTGCTCAGTATGTCCTCCGAGGAGCACCAATAATGTAGGAAGTTTATCTCTAAGTCTCAGTTTGTAAAATACAATCCTTAGGAACTTGGATTTCACAACTCAGAAAAAAATTATTTTTATAACTGAAAAGGAGGTTGGTGGTGATATGGCTCAGCTGGTAAAGATGCTCGCTGTATAAGCTGTTCATGCCTCAGGACCCACGTGATGGAAGGAGAAAATTGACTCTTGAAAGTTTTCCTTTTACCTTCATACATGTGCTGCAGCATGTATGTGTGTGCATGTGCGTACACGCATGCACACGCGCGCATACACACACACACACACACACACACACACACACACACAAATGAAAGTTCTTTAAAAATCTGAAGAACAATAGGAGCTTCTACAGAATTCTATGACATCTTCCTAAATGACCAACAGGGAGGTTTGATTTAATTCCACTAAGAAGAAATTTTGATGTTCATATTAAGTGAACAAGGGAAATGATAAGTAACAAGTTAATAAGAAGATACTAGTTAATAAGAGCTAACCAACACACTGACTACATCTCAACAACAGAGAATATATCGTTTTCCTGAGTATACAATGTAAGTCAATGCACAATCAGAAAGATCCTCCCATGAAGAGACAAAAGTATTCTCATTTAACTGAACTCTTGGGCACAGTAGAAAATATGCCCCAATTAATAAAGAAATGATAACATACTCTACCGTGGTGCCTTCTAAGCTACAATCAGACAATGCTTCATTGAATTGTATCAGTTTAAATAGAATTCTCACCTAAGAATACAACCAAAGTAAAATAAAGCCCCAAGGAAGAAAGTAAGTCAATTGCGAGTGAAATACTGACCACCCAGGACAATGTAACATGGAGCTTGCTAGTTTAGGAGAGAAAGAATGAAGCTATCAATGTAAACAAAGAGACATAAGGGAGAGGGGCTAGAAGAATGTCTCAATCTGAAAAGTACTTGCCTTGCAGAAATGAGGACCCAACTTTGATCCCTAGAACCTGTACAAAAAGCTTAGGTGCTTATAACGCTACCACTGGGGAAGTGAAGACAGGTCATTCTTGGGGCTTGTTAGCCTGTGAACACAAATTGGTGACAATCAGGCCAGAGCAGGGCTCCATCTCAGAAATCAAGTTGGGCAGAGCTATTCTTAGTGAGACCTCAAACTTCCACATATACTACACATGCACGTCCACATACAGTTGATCACACAAGCAAGCAAACATAACAATACACAAAAGAAACAAACAGGAAAATATTCAAAAATTTAAAAATAGGTATTTCTATGATACGATAGCATATTTAAAAATGGAAAGGGGGTTATTATTTAAATACACACCCATAAACATAGGGCGATAAATGGACTCTTCCACAGATAGAAAGCATAAACCTGTCTCTTTTTGTAAATGAAATCCATCAGCAATCAATTTTTATATAAGTAAGAGAAAAAGCTAGCCACAGAGAGTTCCTTTTGTGGAGAAGAGAGAGCCTGAATGACCTAGGACAGGTGATGTAAGGAAACCTGAGAGGGGGAACGTGCACTCTAAACACTGTTAGGCCAGAGAAATGCATGCAGATCGTCCTTATGCACTTAAGGAATTTGCCTTCACTTGTAGCAAGTGAATCTATGCCTCTTTTAGGGGCAGTGGTAGTAACTAGTCTCACATCTTAATGCTAGAATGTGAAATGCCAGCACCATGGACTAGAAACTGGTACTATAACAAATTACTTATGTGCACAGTTTTAAATGCAATTATTCCATTTCTAGACTACTCTAATGATATACCTTAAACAAAGCAGTGTTGAAAAGCCATGTAGTTTTGCAGAACTAAGAACCACTTACATGTCCATGTATAGATTGATCAGATAAACTATGGTGTATAATGGAACATTGCATAAAAATACCCAAGTTCTGTTAACCTATATGGAATTACTATTGAAGGGATGAAAAAGTAACAAATGTATGGGAAATAGTGAGCCCATGAGATGTTCAATGTCACTGTTACACACACACACACACACACACACACACACACACTGAGAAAGAGAGAGAGAGAGAGAGAGAGAGAGAGAGAGAGAGAGAGAGAGAGAGATTAAAGCCACTTCTAGTTGGTGGTGTATACCTGATACTCATTCCAGCATGGGGAGACTGGAACAGGAAGGTAAGGAATTCAAGGGTAGCCTGTACTACAAAATATCCTTCCCCTCCAAAAATAGTTAATAAATAAAAACACTTCACTTACTAGAATACCTGTAATAGAAAGAAGTTGTGGGTTGAGGCAGTACAGGGCAAGAGTAAGGTTCTGTATTTAGATTTTCAGAACACACATAAACCACAGTGCTGGGCATCTGTTAATCTCAGGGTGTCTACACCAGGAAGGCAGACAGAAACAGAAAAATTCAGGGTAGGATCCTGGCCAGTCAGCTTTGTACACAACAGAACACAAGAAGCCATATCAAACATGGTGGAAGGCAGAGATGAACATCTAAAGTTGTCTTAGGACCTCTACATACATCTTACAGCATGTATGTCATGGCATGTGTGGTATGAGTATGCACTCATATACATGAACACACACCACCAGCACACATATTCTTGGCTGCTTGTGTGCACAACCCCCACCCCTCTGCCTGCCACATACACACATGCACTCAAAAAATTTAAAAGTTGTTAACATGATAGAGATGTGAGAAAATGCGGCACCCTTATCTATTACTTCCAACAATGTAAAACAGCACAGCTACTTGGAAGTTCTACATCAAATTACTGAATAGCAATTACACTGCTAAATACCCTCTAACAAAATTCAAGTCTTACAGCAAGATTTCTACTTAAGTTGATAGTAGCCAGAAAATAGATTGAACTGAAATGCTAACAAATTTTTAGATGAGTAAAGGAACATATGAAACATGATTGCTACTCAGCAAGAAAGTACAACACATATGCTGACATGGTTAAGTTAGAAGGCTGAGAGGCAGATGTAGAAGGCAACAGTCCACACTGTGGTGGTTTGAATGAAAATGGCTTCATATATTTCACAACACATATATTTCAATATGTGTTAGTGAAGTTTCATGGTTTAGATGTGGCCTTGTTGGAGGAGGTATATCACTGGGAGTAGCTTTGAAATTTTAAATATCCGTGTGTGTATGCATTCCCCTAACATGCCTCTAAACTCTTTTCTCTGCCTCTTGCTTGTGGATCAGATGTGAGCTCTCAGCTAATACTCAAGCAGTCTGGCAACCAACATGCTTCTGGCCATGATAGCCAAGGACTCACCCTCTGAAAACTATAAGCATGGATGGAAAGTTAATCCAGCCATACACCCCTGGATATGGGTAGGCAGCAGGGTGGAGCCGTATACATGGAACTTCACAAGGAGAAACCAGGTCCTTCATTGCTCTTGGGCTGCCCCACTGTGGTTCTCAGACATCTCAAAACACCCAAGCTTCTCAAATCTGACCAATCTCTGAGCTTAAATAAATCTCTCTATAAGTTAACCTGCAATTGTGTTGTCAACAATAGAAAATAAGGCTAATTCCTTCTGTTTGCCCATTTTTAGTTTCAACTCTCAACATTTTGTGTCTCTGGTCCTGGGACAATCGCAGTGGTTTTACTCTCTACATGTATGCTGAGGAAAGAGTAGAAAGGGGAGGAGGGGAATTTTGATAAGTTTCTTTTATAAAAGAAAAAATACCCAGGAGGAAAACACAGGAAAATCCTAGGTGCCGAGGCTCCTTTTTACATGTTTCAGAGTAATGCTGAGCTGTACCCGTATGGCAAGTTTCAGTTTACTTTAAAATAATTAAATCAACAAGCATAAGGAGAGGCTTTCAACTACACCTTAAGCCTTCAAGACAACTGAAAAAGTAAACAACCGAATTCCCAGAATCAGTAAAAGACAAAAAGAAATTCATGAATGCATAATATAACATTCTTAATCTTTAGCAGGACACTGGGACATCAAGAACAAAGCCTCTTGTTTAGTGAGGTGAATAAAGTAATTCTGAGACTCTGGGCTCTGATGAACAAGTAAGTGACTGGAACCACGGCATAAAGGGCAAAGAAATATGGAAAGAAGATGACAAGAAAGAGCTCTGTGAAACTTAGAGTTGTGAATTCATTTCTGAGAACCATGTAAGGGCACATATACATTTGTTTGTATGTAGGCATAGTGGTCTGATGAATGGCCTAGATGCAAGGAAAACACCCCAGATCCCATCATAAACTTTTAGTAACTTCTTTCTGGCTGTATGGAGAAATAGGTGGTCACAGATCTTGGGATGTTTTATGAAGGGTTAATTAAGGGGAGTGGGGAATGGCAAGACACACAAACAGAAAAGAGAACTCACAGGGCACAGGAACCACCTAGAAGATATCTGCCAAATTTAAAATAAAATTTGCATACCAAAGTATGGGATATAAACCACTAGGAAAAGACAAAATAAACAAACAACAAACAAATCAAACCCTTATGAACCAGTAACATCCAAATTTAGGTAGAAACACATAGCTGGGTAAATGAATGACGGGACAGGAAAAGAGGACTTCTGTTTGCAAGTAGACTGTCCAATGCTGACTGGTCCATTTGGGAACAAATGCAAGAGTTGGAAAGTCACAGTTAGACTGGAGCAGGGAGCAGCAACACGTCTTCATTCCCAGAGGAAGATGTCGGCATGTACTTAAAAGCCTCACAGACGTCATGTACTAGTAAAAAAAAAAGCTATGTTCTACATTGGAGAAACACAACTGCACCACAAGCAAGTGATGAAAACTAAAATCATCAATGAAGAGATGGATCCGAGCTCTCCATCTCCTCCTAACAACCACCAGTGCAATGTTCAGACCAACTGTACATAACTTGGATCTAATAAGAAAACGTGAAGTGAGGAATAACTTAGCGCACTGAGGCTGTAAGACAGGCAAAGCATCTAGCGTACAGTGATGCGAGGCAGGACAAGCAACCAAGAGAGCAAAAGGTATGCAGGCTTCTCTTTGACTATCTGTTATTCTTGTAAGTTTCCTGAGAGTCTGAAGTTATTCCCATATGGAAAATTAAAATTATTAAAAAGGACAGCTATTAGCTCCTCATCCTACTTCCACTCCCACCTATTATTTACTATGTTATATTGTGTAAGTCTAATGGAAGGGGCGTGGGATTTCTGAAAAGAAACCACATTGCTGTAATTTGTATCCCAGTAAACCAAAAGGGGGTTTGGTGAAGCAGCCTCTTTCATTCTGTTTCTGGCAATGAAGCAAAAATAAGTGGAAAGAGCACACAGAAGAGGTGAACCAAAAGCTCAGCCATCAGCTGACAGCTAAGCTCTAATCTCATTTCTGTTCCTTCAAGTATAATGAAGATGATTAAGTTATAGGTTAAGTTACAGGACTCTGAACAGATCAAATTTAATAAATGCATTTTCAATAGTACTCAACATAGAAAGCACCGTTTCCTTCCATTCCCCTCCTCAGAAGCCACTCAAAGCAAACCATATCCCTCTCCAATGATTCACCTTACATCTTTTAGGATTTGTAGAAATAACTGACACTCAGAATCCACCCTCTTTATGAACACATGTTTGTTTCACTACAATGGAAGTCAATGTAGCAGATGACAGAATAGAGAAGACTTATAAAAATGAGGCTGGCACCTTCTAAGAGGGAATGAAAATATAAGAAAGGCAGTTGAGACGGTTGATTAGAAGTCATCTACCAGTCATACACTTGTCTTTCTTACATTTTCCAACAATAAATGCTAGGTTTTGATGAAAATGCTAGATTATCACCTATGCTTGTATTAATGGTTCTTCACTTTTCAATAAAGACAAATCAAATTAGGAACACACTCATAGGTTGTAAGTTCAATTATCTGTCTTTTCTTCTGCTTTGCTTCCTTTCATATACTGACATATTTACCAGGGTGGTTCTATGCTGTCAATGACATCAATCTTTAAAAATTCACTTTCTAAAAACAAAATAACTTTCTAAATAACAAAAATAACTAAATTGTCTTATAGCAAAGATCTGTCAACAGATTTTAATATTTAATTTCTTTATAAAACATGAACAAAACCTCATTTTCCCTTTATTTTTATAATTAAAAACTCAAATCACTCAACATGAATACTGATACATAGTTTTCTTATAACTTCTCTAGTGTGAAACAAACTATACATATTTAAAGAGTATATATTATATTAACACTGATAAAAATCTCAATACAACTATTAGAAGGTTTTTGTTGTTGTTTTGTTTTCTTAATCGTGACTACTCTGGGGACAATGTGCAAAGCTCATTAGGGCCTAGTATACCAGAAGTAGTATCGTAATCTACTACTCAGAAAGTGTCATTAACTTGCAGTGTCATTACAGTACGAAGACACCATAGCTTGATCTCTCTTCTCAGGTCTCTAAAGATTGGAGATAGTGAAAAAAATACCTAGTTCTTTATATGTAACAACTAACAAAAGTATTTTAACTGACTACGTTTTGCTCAAAGTGATTAAGGACAAAAAATAGGAATTGTCGTTGCTTTATTGTTTGATAAACTGCTCGTAAGCTCCCAGTAGAAGACCTTTAACATTGTACCAAGTTGTCTTGGTTTTCTGACCATATATACACACACACATATATATATGCATCTTTTTTCAAGTAAAGAAATGTTTAACAGATGTAAACTATTTATTGAATATTTGCCACCAAATATTGTTAAATACATTATCTTGCAGCATATCGCTTTCAAGTTAAAATGTCAGAAACAAACACCAATATTTACAGTTCTTGTAAGGAATGTTATATAATGACACATTAAGGCGTAAATTCTTTTGGCTTATAATTCTTAAAAGAATGATAATAGCAAAAGTGATGCAAAATCTTCAGTGTGAGATTATGATTAAGCTACATTTTACAAAAATATGGTGTAAGATGGCAATAATCCCATTCAACATCCTGGATTAGATCCCTTCAGGAGGGACTGATAATTTATACAGTCAAACTTTAAAATTTACAGATAAATGCAGTTTAATACTGCCACTGAGAAGTACATCTCTTAACATATACAACTTTCAGGCCACAGTTTTGAAGGTCTGAAGTATCAAGTTGGTTTGATGAATTAGCCGGTTGGCACTTATGAACACATTTATTGCCCTGTTTAAAAAGAAAAAGAACAATCATTAATTTCATTTCCCAAATTCACTATTTTAAACTAAAATATTTATAGTTAATGTCATATTAATGGTAGCAATAAAATGAAAAGGGGGGAGGTAAGTAAGTTCTGAGTATTCTAAACTTTCATTCCAGTTGAGAATTTAATGTGGGTTATAAACTATAGTGTCTTGGAATCACTGCCCCCTGGTGGTTCTGACTGGCAATAAGGGGTTGTAGGGTTGCTACCCCAACAACCATTTATAGGCTAAACAGATCACTGATCAAACAGGAGGATTCAGATTGGTTTTCAGCTGTGATTTCAAGTGCAAAATAAAATACAATTTTTAAAACTTTTGGGAAGAGAGGCGCCTTGGTCATGCAGACTTTATATGCCCCAGTACAGGGGAACGCCAGGGCCAAGATGTAGGAGTGGGTGGGTAGGGGAGCAGGGCGGGGGATGGGGGAGGGTATAGGGGACTTTTGGGATATCTGAAATGTAAATGAAGAAAATATCTAATAAAAATGGGAAAAAATTTTTGTTAACAAAATAAAACTTGAAAAGCTCAAATGATGATTAAATTCAGATGAGGTTCCCAGTTAACATGATCTGCTGAAGCATGCAAGACACTAAGCCTTAAGATCTATAATGGCACAGTAACATCTGGCATCAATGAGCATGATAAAGAAATGTTAAGTACTTCAAACCCACCCTAATCTAATCCTTGCCCCAAAACATGTGATTTTAGTATCTGGGGCCCAACAAATACAAAAGTATGATTTTAACAGATGCTTTAATTACAAACATGGACCCTGTAAGGGTTTGAGCTAGGTCATGTGCATATATATTATGGAGGTATAGCTTGTTCTTGTGGGACTCCCAACAATGGAGTGGTAGTGTCTGATTCTTTTGCCTGCACACGGGATCCTTTTCCTCCTACTGAGTTGGCATGTCCAGCCATGATATGAGGGTCCGTCCCGGTCTTCTCTATCTTGTTAGTTTGGTAGATATCCCCTGGGAGACCAGATAAGTCCTGCACTCTTGTGCTCTCTCTTTCTCTGCCTCTCTCTCTTCTCCCTTTGGAAGGGAAACAGAGGAGTAGTTGATCTGGGGGTTGGGGGGGGGATGGTTGGGGGAGGGCCCAGGAGGAGTGGAAGGAGGGGAATCTGTGAGCAAAATGTAATGTATGAGAGAAGAGGACAAAGCTACTTTAAGCGCCAGGATGTTCTCACAGAGGCCCCTCATTGTGCAGCCTTATCAGTCTCTCTGTACCAGGGCTAAAGGCTGGATTTTCATTTTAGATGTTTTCCACCTAGGAGGACTTAGGGATGACCCAGTTGAGTCAATGAGAATTTGTCTCCCTGGTACAAGATGTCTTCAAAGATCTTGCTCCACTAACAATTTTCCATTTGGAGTAAGCAAGTACAAAACACACAACATTTAAACAAAACAAAATTGAATTTAGAGCTGTAGAGATTAGAAAAAACAGTAGCAAGCTTGAATAATCAATATATAAAAATTTTAGATTAGTGAAATATAAATTCCCACCTTTCAACATTCATTGTACATGATTAATTAAAATTAGAAATTATTATACCCTTATGTAAATCATACCTTTGATTATATGGGCTTAGTTTATTAAACTATGTCACAAAACATCATTTTCCCTAGACAATTTGAATTTGCATATGGAACATAAAACTATTAATGTAACTATCTTTAATTTGTAATATAAATGAAAATACTTATATTTGTCTGAACATTAAGACTGATTGTAAAAGTTTTATATCCATGTACTTTTAAAATATTTTATACAAATATCATAAATGTGTGGTTTTATATACGATCTTAAATTTAAAGCTTCAAGGATGTTTGCTGTGTCTGTTTGGAATATTTTCTAGCTTTATACATTACTTATATCTTTTTCAATATAATTTCTAGCATCTTACCTAAAGTACAGTCAACAAACAACCTGTATGAAACCATATTGCAGTTGTCATAACCCAGACTATCTGTTTAAATACTGAGTACATATACAAAACACAATCCCTAGATCTACACAGGGCTCTATAGGAAGTTTTGTATAAACTTAATCTAATGTTCCACTTACAACTTCCATATCATTTTCTTAAATAGTCATTTGCTTTTGTCTTCTTCCACTCAGGGTGTCTTATCTCTTTAGTGTTCTCTTTTTAGCTATTTTATCTTCCCTTTAGCAGAGCGGATCTCTAGCCTAGGATCACTCCAAAGCCACCTGGACACATTTACAAAACATCTAGACCATGTTCTTATGCAAGTCAAGGTAGAAATCTCTCAAAGTGGAATTGTAGCAATAAGCTCTTTAAAAACTGACCCAGAATGGTTTTAAGATTGAGAATTATATGGAGAAAGGATTGAGAATTATTGTTATTAACCTCTATCATCTGTGTACTAGTTTTTCAAGGGACTTGCACCTTTGACAGCATCTGAACAATGTTAAAAAATGTACAATTATCGAACCCCCAATAGTAGACCCATACCATCAGATGCTATTAAAATTTAAGGAAAAAAAATTAGGGTTGGTACAAGCCAGCAAGTTAAGATTTACTTTTTATCTTTTAATATCAAAAAAAGGAAAACACCAAAATCCACCCCCCCCCGAAAAAAAAAAACCCCAAGAAAAACAAACAAACATAAAAACCAACCAACCAACCAACCAACCAACCAACCAACCAACCAACCAACCAACCAACCACATTCAGGTGAAGACTGTAAAATTTAAATTTTGGCATCAGGTCCTTTTCAGAAAGTGTCAAAAATCCTTACTGTAGGTTTTAAGTTGTGGTCAGAACAGTAGCCACTCTCCAATCCTTTGCCTTTGTTAAATCAGATGACTTGACTCTTAACAATGGAAGACAGAGCTTAGGTGACATAGCTTTTCCATTTGAATTATTACATTCAATCTCCCCGGCCCCCTTTCACCAAGTGGGTGTGTGGAAGTAAATTCAGGCTGTGAGGCCAGGCTGTGAAAGTCTTTACCCATGGAGACCTCTCACTGGTCCAAATAACCTGGTTCCAAAATCCCACAAAAACATTCATTTAATTAGAGTAGAAAGGTATAAATGACAATACTTACTTGCCATCTTTAAAATAAGTTTTCAGAGTGTCACTGAAACTTTTGGAGTATTTTACAAATTCTTTCTTTTGGTGTTCAAGTGCCTATATTTATAAAAAGAAAAATAGGCTACGTCAGAAGAAGAGCACACAAGGCTAAGTCAAAGGGCAGTGACAACAACAAATACGGAATGATTTATATTCCATATGTCTGAGGAGTGTTTACTTACATAACCACACAACATTTACATCTGAGGACAAATGCAATGAGACAATTTCCATAAGACAAACCCTTTAGTGCACAGGTCATAAAACAACTGCATATAAGCCCATATCTACAATAGCAACAGGCAACTTAAACTTACCCTGCGGTTCTGGTACTGATATTTTTTGAAGACATTATTCACTGTATCAAGTAGTTCTTTTATTGCACTAGCTATATCCCTGTTTGGAAAGGAACAGCAACAACAAAAATCTTTAAAATCAGCTTCATTAAGAAATATATATTTATAATTATAAAGTATGCTCTACTTCCCCCATTGATATATGCCAGAGTAGCCTGTACCTCAGAAACAATTATAGATTACCTATCCTGCCTCTGCCTCAGTGCTGGGATTAAAGGTATGCACAACATGGTTGGCTATTCATCTATATCTATATCCATATATCTTTTTGTTTTGTTGTTGAGATATGTTCTCAAGTAACCAGGCTAGCTTTGAACTCTACATGTAACCAAGAACTTTGAACTTTTATGATCCTCTTGGATCCATATCCACAGTGAAATCATCCCAAGTTTAGTGCACTGTTGGGGATTGAATCCTGCTCTTCATGCATGTGAGGCACACTGCTCTCTACCAACTGAACCATGCATGCCTTGCCAGACCCTCAATGTACTCATTTGCATACTTAATTCTCTCAGTTCATGAAGTACTTCAGCTCATCCTGCTGTAGTAATGCCCTTTCTCCCTAATCATTAAGATGAATAAATACCACCTCTTATATGTAAACCATCGACATTAGGCTAGAACAAAAAACGTTCCCTATTGAAGTAGAATTACTTTCACACAAATATCACCTGGCCACTTGCTATACCATCACTGCTCCTTATTTAAGAGTAGCAGCCTAAATCATGTAAGGACCTCTCTATTTTCAAGAAATTTCAATATTTTACACTGCTGTGAAGGGCAGAGTCAATCATATTCAGTAAAATAGTGTCACCAGAACTTGCTGTGTTTTTGAGAAAAACTATAGTAACCAATATAAGATGTTAAATCTCTACATATGAAAGTTTCAATAAATTCACATTGGACCTAACTAAAATAAATATAAAGAAGGTAACAATGATCATATAGATATGTAATTGCATATCATTTTTAGCATATTTTAGTATTCTATAAAAAAGTGATTATTATCTTCTTGTCATGGCTAATGCGAAAGACGTGAATGTAACAGAAATGTTTGGACAGGACAGGTCAAGTGAGCAGCCCAGAAACAGACTGCTTAACTGCAAAGAAAAGCAAGGCAGGAAGAAGAGAAAGGGCTTTGCTAGAGTCTATCTATATCTGCTTTTAAGAACTGGGAATCTGAAAGGCGAGCATGATGACAGGCTGCTAAATCAGTCTCTAGTGAGGCTTTCCTCAGATACAGCAAATTAAAGAGCTACCACAAATACCAAAATATCTGCCCAAAGCTGGAGTAATCAGGTGAGTGACTAGAGTCTGGTTTTAGTTACACTTAAAGAGGTAGGGAAGAATTTCCATCATCCTTGTTTTTCAGCTTCAAGAAGCCCGGTACAGAGCAAGGTACCTCGTAGTTAGAGGAAAAGAAAACTGTTCATGCCCCAGGAATGCAGCAGCCTTAGCAAAGCCACAGTGGAACCCAGGGCTAGACAAAGTCCCAGTAACTTAACTTGATTGTAGGGCCAGGAACTTAGCTTCTAGAAGAGCATCAGGCCAGGAGGCTGACAGCCTCGGTGAGCTCTGCCCTATAGAATAAGCTGGGAGGAAGAATAGAACAGGAAAGTTCGCACAGCTTTGTCTCATTATTCAGGTCTATGTCCACAATGAGGCAAAGCACCTAAGAGATAAGAGACACTGAGGCTCTGTATGAGAGAAAGTGCTCAAACTGCCTAGCACCAGCTTTGACATTAGGCAGAAGTCTGTACATCTGCAACTCATGTTTATGTTACCTGAGGAGTATGTCCCCTCCTCATAAGACTTATGCAGATCTCTGAGGCTAAGGTTTAGGTACAACTCAATTTTTCATTATTAACCTTGTGGTTCCCTCCTCCACCCAAGTAGCACAGGTATAATTAGGCCTGTGCTCATAATGGGATTCTAGCACTGTGTCAGCATCTAACTAGTTTGGCTTCCAACACTGCTGGCTACCACAAAGAGTGAGGTATCCCTGAGACTAATGCACAACACAACCTGGCTGAAGTTCTCAATCTAAAGCAGTACAGCATAGTGACAGACCACATTTGCTAGGATGCATGAAAAGTTTCCCAGGCTGTGCTGTTAGCAGAGCTTCCTGAACAGCTCTAGATAACCTGCGAACATAAAGTTCTAATCTAGGAGCATCACTGGTACCTAGTATTTTCTATGATTGTATGTGTACTGAAAACCAGGAGCCTTTGCAAGAATGGGCCTTGGTCCTAATCCGCCAATGTGCTGGTATTCATTGCCCATGGGCTTGGAGCATGGCAGAGATTGGTGGAATGATGGCCAAAGCTACATGACAGTACTCTAGGACTGCTCCACCCAGTGACTCTCTCTTAAGCCAAAGACAACTTTGTAATATCAGACTTTAGGACAGGGACTGTGAAAAAGTACTTTATCCTATATGGGCCACAGAGGAAGGCTTAAGCATAAGAAAATCTTTACTCTTCAATTTCTGAATAATCAATCTTAGCAATATACCAAATTCTCCTTTATTCCAACCTCCCAAGAAATTCTAAGAGACAATATTATCCCAACACCAGAAAACAAAACAAAACAAAACAACATACAACACTGTGGCAAAATAATAAAACAGATTAAGACATGGACAAGAATCTCCAATAGACATTTTTTAAAACATCAGGGTCCAACTAATGACATTAAAAGTAGGTGAAAAGACACCACCACTAAGTAACAAAGAAACACAAATCGAAAGCATAATAAGCCATCATTTTACCCTAGGATGAGTGACAGTGATAACAATACAAAGTAAGGAATGCTGGCAAGGCTGTAGAGAAAAGCAGAGCCACAAACACTGAGGGTGGGTTGTATATTATCAGGATGTTATTATAGAGTACTAGTAATTTCACTGTTTGTGTACAGAGCTAACAGAGATGAAATAAGTCTATCAAACAGATGTTCCATACTCCCATGTTCTCTAAAGAGCTGTTCACAAAACAGTCAAAATAGTAAACAAGTCTGATGTTTATCAATTGCTGGATCAATGGATAAACATAGTACAGATATACTGGATACTAGTCAAAGTGAGAAACAGTGGGATCCTGTAATTTATGATAATATGAATAGAATTCGACACTATTATTAGGTGGAACAACACATACAGAAAAAAAATACTATATAATTTCACTTGTAAACAGAGTCTTAAAAGGTTGATTTGATAAAAGTTGAGAATAAATGGTTGTTATGAGATGCTGGGGAGTACAGGAAGGAGTAAAGATTAAGTATGATCACTGAGTACTAAGTCACAGTTAGATAGGAGCATATTATGGCCTGGTACTGCATAGTAAGTAGGGTAACTATACATAAAATTACATATCAATTTTTCAAAACCACCCTGGATTTTTAAAGTTGACCTAAGGGAAATATGCATTGGACAGCACATGGCACCCCACTAGTACATACAACCTCTGTACTCTTGTATATCTGTTATAATACAATTAAGAGCCTGGGCAAGTTTGGATGGGGTTGGAGTAGAAAGAATCCTCCCCAGGTAACGCTGTGAATGAGCCATATTTTAAGTATTTGGGAATAGGCGGTCATGATCTTCTAACTGAGTGGTATAGAGCACTTTCATAAACTGTTTTGACCAACATTATCCCTAAGCGTGGACTACTAGGAGACCTGGCAAACCACACTGACTTACCCAGTCGTTGAAAAATGTTCTTGAAAAATATTCTGAAATAACTTACATTGAATACATTATCCATAGATAGATTGTAAAACATTCTTACTTATATCACCAAGGTTTGTACTGGGGACATTGAATTATATTAGTAATCACATGAGAATTAGCAAATTACCAAAGAACATTATGGCACAAAGGAATACTGAGACAGTGAATCAGATAAAGAATTGAGGTAATATAACTATCATAGTTATGAATAATTTACAGAGATGAAATCTGTCATAAGTGACAGCAAGATTTATATTCTCATAAAACTTGGTACAGTAGGTCATACTTGCTTAATGTTGGTAAAATATGAGAAAGTATGATTACTAATTTAAATATGAAAAGTACAGTATGTTAAAAAAAAAAGCTCAACTGTAGCCATCTGTACTGTTCATACAAGGTTGACTTCTCCTTTCCCAAATAATTTGAACACCCAAAAACAAGTGAATCCTGAAATGTGTACAAACTACAGTTCCACTGACATTACTTTTAATTCAATTGTGCTTATTAGTACACTCAAAAAGTAGAAGTAAAACTGCAACATCTCAGCCTTTGTTAAAAACTATGGGCAAACTCCCATATGTAGCTTGCACACTACTTCCCTTCAGCCACAGCAAGTTAAAGAGACTCCCTATGGTTCTTAACTTTTCTAACACTGCAACCCTCATGTTGAATGAACCCCAACCATAAAATTATATTGTTACTACTTCATAACTATAATTTTACTAGTGTAATGAATTCTAATGTAAATCTGTGATATCCAGAATATCTGATATGTGACCCAAAGAGGTCATGAACCACAGATTGAAAGCCACTGCTCTAGGAGGACAGAAACTGTCACGAGGATGTCAACTCTGCTTCTATTCTTTTTGCCTTGGTGTTCACTGTCATATTCCTGTCTTATCTACTCGCATTCAGTAGATGATATCCATTATCACATTTCATTCAAATAGCAGAAAACTGTTTCAAGGTTTCAAGAATTCAAGGTATGGTTTCAAGGTAACACAATTTAGCCTATGCCACAGAAATATGCTAATAAAACTATGCTTCCCAAAAATCTTTACTCATGGTTTCCCTGAAACACTGCATTAATTAGAGATATTATTATTCCAGCGTGTGCTGCTTTCTATCTATTGAGGCAGAAGAGAATTACCATAGACACTTAGCTAGAAAAGGTGTTAGGAACAGAAAATAGCACAGAGAATGCTGGTATCAGTCTACTATGGTTCAAACCGTTCTATGCCCTTAGGATGTAACTCACTGTTTTTGGTGGCTCATTCTCATCTCTTAGAAAAATAATTATTAATACTATTTCATTAACATATTAATACAGAAAAGTGCTTACACTGTGACATAATCTCGTTTCTTTCCTTATCACTCAAAACATATGCTCCAAATATTTAACATAGCGTTTTGTAACCAAAGTTAAACAGGTTATTACTGAACACAAAACTGGCACTTATTCTATGTGGTTCCTTTTTATGGTTTCAAGGTAACACACAATTTATTTTTAGCCTATGCCATAGAAACATGCTAATAAAACTATGCTTCCCAGAAATTTTTACCTATGGTTTCCCCAAAACACTGCATTAATTAGAGATATTATTATTCCAGCGTGTGCTGCTTTCTATCTATGAAGGCTGAAGAGAAGAGAATTACCACAGACACTTAGCTAGAAAATATTTTCTCCACTACTAGCTAGAAATAGTTTCTCCACTTTGACGTTTCTCCACAAACGTCAAAGGTGTTAGGCTGGTGACTTTGCCAACCTGACACAAGCTAGGGTCTCTCAATTGAGAAAATGTCAAATGAGCCATAGGATTGGCTGTGGTGAACCTGTGGGACATTTTCTTCTTGGATGACTGATGTGGGAGGGACTACTCCTGGAGAGGTAGTCATGAAGTATCTAACAGTAAGCTTGAGCCAGCCAGTAAGCAGCATTCTTCCATGGCCTCTGCTTCAGTTCCTGACTCCAGGTTCCTGCCTTGGCTTTCCTCAATAGACTGTGACTTAGGATACATAAGCCTTCCCCAAGTTGAATTTTTGGTCAGGGTCTTTATCATAGCATTGGAAACCTAACTAAGACAGATGGGCCACAAGTCTGCTACCTAGTTCTGTAGAACTACTGCTTTTGCAGTTTGGCTACCAGGCAGCTTCTTAGCCCTTATTATGTAATCTAGAATCCAAAAGTATGGATTTAAGAGTTCAGTTCTGTAAATATCAAAAAACACCATTCGCATCTAAACAAACATGATTTATGCCATTTTTGAAATAAAAACAACATTGGGACTTTCTTGCTACCAACATAGTACCTACACTTACTTTTATCTGAAATATATAGGTTATTTACAGAATCTGTTTATATACTGTCTTAGGGTTTTATTTCTGTGAGAGGACAAAATACCAAGGTTATAAAGGCAAACCTTTAGTTGGGGCTGGCTTACAGTTTCAGATGCTCAGTCTATTATCGTCATGGTGGGAAGTATGGCATTATGCAGGCAGACTTGGTATTGGAGGACCCAAGAATTCTCTATCTTGATATGAGAACACAGGCAGGAGACTATGTCTTCCGAAGGCAGCCGGGAAGAGGCCTTCTTTCCACACTGGGCAGAGCTGGAGCATAGAGACCTCACAGCCCACCCCAACAATTACAATCTTCCCAAGGCCTACCTACTCTAACAAGGCCACATCTCCTAGAGTGCCACTTACCACACTCCACATGGGCCAACCATTCAAAGAATGAGTCTATGGGGGCCAGACCTTTTCAAACCACCACGTAAAGTTTAATTTATTATATTGTTTAAATTACTATGTTTAGTCCACTATTTCATTGATTCATTAATGCCACTTAAACATCCTAAAGGCAGGGTACTCTGAGGCCATTATATTCAAAGTCCATGGCATTCCAAATTTCCAGATTTTATTCCAAACTAATATTTTAATTGAATTAATTAATGATTCTTGTTTTTAAACAAATCAAACAACTTCACTTACTTGATTGTCTGCAGAAACCTCACTCTGTCATTGATCTCATCTGGAATCTTACTGAGAATCTGTTTAAGTGCCCGTGCCTTTTCATTTAGGTCCTGGAATTCTGGCTCTGGCCGTTCAATCATGTACTCTGATAAAACGGAAACACAATAAAAAATATCATGTGACTCTGACAAATTCAAATCTAAGAACTCTCAATGCTGACAGATGGAAGGAGAGAGTGGGAAAAAAGTCATTGAGTCTGAAAAGAGAAACGAAGTTCAGCTTGGTCCAGTGCAAAAATAATCTCTGAACTAAAACAGAAGAAGACTACACAGTTTTGAGATATATGGGCAAACCTAATAAAAGCCACCCATCCATTGATCAAAAAGAGAGGAGGCTTCATTATCTCATCAGTCCTAATATTTTATACCCATGTCCCAAGGTCATTTATATATTTGTAAAAGGTAAATGTGAGTTCAGAAATTTAAAACCCCTAGAATGTAGAATATATCAAGTCTTATTTTATTAACTTTAGTGTTGACTATACAAAGGATTGTTATATTAAAACTCCTACAGTACTGAATGCACTATATATAGTTCATTATATTAAACCCCTATAGTGTAGAATATTTTATGGTTCATCATACTAAAACTTGTATAGTGTTGAATATAATATGGCTCATTATATTAAAATGTCTACAGTGTGAAATATACTGTGGTTCATTATATTATAACAACAAATTTACTACAATTTTCAGTATATTCTTAACATTTCATTTTAAAACAAAGACCAATATAAGCCCAACATATAGGCTGGGATCACAGAATGGCTTTTAAAAAGAAGTTTCAATCAGACCTGGTAGATTAGAAGGCCTACTACCAGGCTGTCTAATAGGAAGCTTATCAACTTACAAATGGCTCACTTTTTTTTTTTTATTTTTTTTATTTTTTGGTTTTTTGAGACAGTGTTTCTCTGTAGCCCTGGCTGTCCTGGAACTCACTTTGTAGACCAGGCTGGCCTCGAACTCAGAAATCCACCTGCCTCTGCCTCCTGAGTGCTGGGATTAAAGGCGTGTGCCACCACGCCCGGACTAATGGCTCACTTCTTACAAATGCAATAGAGAATATTTCTCAGAACTTCCAGTGAAATTGAAATTTGTTAATAAGCACTATATTAATGGGTAAAAAGATAAAAGCATGTAATATCAAATACATCTCATAACTAAATCTGGCAAATACAAAAAGGTTAAACTTTGTACAGATAACAACCACCGCCGTCACAAGAAGCATGAAGGAATGGGGATGACTGGTCAAATGGAAATTATCTGAAGGAAGGGCTTCTCAAGGATGGAAAACTAACACAGGTCTTCTTTCTGATACCTTCTACGTCATCAGCTGCCATACGAAGAAGGGACTCGGTGAAGTTAACTTCTACACTTTTTTTCTCTAATATTTTCATAATGATGTCTTGTGTGAGGCCTGGATTTTCCTTTTCAGCCTGGAAGAAGAACATGCAATGAGTCATAAGTCTGGATCAGGATCTCTGGCTTCTGTGACGGGGGGTATACCATGGAAAGCATTGTGACATACTACAGCTTCCACAATGACATTTTTTCCTTTTTTTTTCTTTTTGATCCAACTCCTTATCATTTATTCTTTTAGTAAACATCAGATATTATGAGCAAAGCTATCTTGCTCACAACAATTACACATTCTTTGTTTTACTTTTTATAAGCTATAAATATATGAAAGTAGATAAAATTCTTGCCTGAAAATACATTCTGGAATTCAAGACTAAAGAAAGCTTGTGGAAGTTCCATCAGATCAGCAGCAGCAAATTTATTTTGCATACATGGTTTTTAAATTTAACACTTACCATTTTTAAAAGACTCTTCTATTTATCACTAAAACGGTAGAAGTGGGCCATACATTTTATTCATAAATATACTGGCCATTTAAAAATAAAACATATAAACAAACATTAGAAATACATAATTAAGTACATTTGAATCCTTGTCAAAACAACAAAACATGAATGAGTTATTTTAGAGTATCTTTGTTGAAAATGGAATTTTCAATAACTGTTTCATAATGTTTTGTTTTATTACTCCTTAAGGCTGATACTATAAGATGAAGATAACATTACTTCAAAATAGGTTCAAAGCATTTATTTCACAACTTTATGCTTTTATAAATTTCAGAATAAAAAAGGATCAAAAGTGACAAAGCAGACAGCCTGCAGAATACACTGTATAGCAGGCAGAGTAGGTTTTAGTCAGCTGGATGATCTCAGGAAGTCCCTGCTCTGCTAACCAGTCTCTATCAGCCTGCCACACTATTACCTGCTTTTAACATCATAAGCCTATTGTTTACTCCTAGACAGTATACACGGGTCAAAAGCCCAAATATTATACACATGATGCTCTACTTAGCTATATTTCTAACTTGGAAAAAACCAGGTTGCAACAAGAAGTTTCATTTTCATAAATTGTTGTGTTTTGTGGATGCTAGAAATGGAACCTTGAGCCTCGCGCACGACAGGCAAGTGCTCTGCTAGAGCTGTATTTTCTTCTCTTTGTTTTTTGTCTGTTTTTTTATTTTGGGGTGAGGTTTCAAGGACAAAGGACAGATATGAGGTGATGGGAAGATGAGTGCGACTGGCACACATGAGGCAAAGCCCACAAAGAATCAATAAAAGGTAAAAAAAAAAAAAAAAAAACCTTACATTTCTGATCTTTTTCTGTGAAAAAAAATCGCTAGTTTTGATACACAGAAATGTGATCAACATTTTAAAGCTAAAATTTAATTGTTCTGAATTTATTCACTTATAAGAACAGAAAGCACAGGCACTATCAACTTTGTTTAGATTACGCATCAGAAGTTTTTATTATGTGCAAAGTCACAGAAGCACCCAGCATTCCTTGCCTCTCCAGTATATCCTCTCTCAATCAACCTAACAACTATGACAAAATCTCTTTATTATATATATTACTCTTTTCATGACTACACTGAGAATTTTTAGCATATACAACATCTCATCTTAAGGACTGGCAGTAATAATTCCTATAAAGTGTTTTTGGAAAATGTGCTGTATTAGAATTAAGTGCCAGGAAATGCAAAATAAAACACTAGGGTAGCTTTTGCAAATTGATTTATTCCCTTACCTATTTTTCTATAGAATAATTTCCATTTCCTATTTTAATTTTATAGCAAAAAATTTTGTTCAATGGTTTTTAAACTATGACTCATTGAAAATTGATTTTCATTTACTGTTATTGGTGTGTGTGTGTATGTATGTATGTAAAATGGGTTGCTTGGCCATAGGCAAGCATACATGTGCAAGTAGGCAGCTCTGGGGAGTCAGTTTTCTCCCTCTTTCTTAGCATGGGCTCAGGGGATACATTTTGCACATCAGGCTTGCTTGACAATTACATGGATGCATGGAACCTTCTCACTAGCCCTCTATAGTACCCTGGAGAACTATATACAGAGCATGATAAATAATATGGAGCATGATAAATAAATGTACACTTCTTAGGGTACTTGAATTTTAAGGCATTAAAATCTAGCCATACCAAGATTGATTATAAAGGCAAATTTTGCATTTTCATTTTCATAATAATTTAGCCTATTCCATTACAAAAAAAAAAAAACAAAAAACTAACAAAAACCTTTTAATCACATTGAAAGTGTCTCTCTTTTAGGATGCCTGCCAATTAAATCTATATAATGCTTTTTCTTTTACCCTAATAATCATGTAGAAGCCTAATTTCTAATCTTGATTCAATGACACTCTGCTTCCTTAGTTTCAAACACAATTAACCTCTCTGTCTTTGCAGTTCCATTCTAATGTCACTGAGATCACAGTTTTTATCTGTTTCATCACTTTCTTAACACACTCTTGTTTGTATGAGTCTCAAGTAAGAAAATCTCAGAGGTTGTGAACTGAAATGGGGAAAGGTACAAAATATACACATGTACCTCAGCAAATGTTGGGATCACTGTACTTGAAATGCTATGCTTATCACTTTGATAAATGATTAACGAAGCATCTAAATTCTGTTTTACCAAGGCAACTCTCAAAAGAAAAATGATTCAAATTTGGTTAAATGTACTATTATAGTCTTAGTTTTCTGAACTGCCAAAAATTATACTTGATGCGTATTTCATAACAGTTGTTTATCTTCCTTGTCTAAGAAGCATTAAGTCCACCTACATAGTGAATTATCTTGGGGGCATGGTGTTTACAGGAAATAACTGCGGAGAAACAGCTTGCTAATTAAGTTAGAGTGCTGAAAGAATTCAACCTGAGTCTGCACACAAAGGTTTTAATACTAGTTTGATTTGGCACAGCAAAAGGTCAGCCCTGGAAAATGCAGAAGTCTCACAGCAGCCCTGAACTTTGCCAGTTCTCAGAGCTCAGAGAGCCAAATGCAGCTTATTAATTAAAGTAGTACAAATATCTTAGGAAAGTGGTACACCCTGCTATCTCAGTTACCTCCAAAACTTTTACACAAGACAAACAGCATTTTGTCTCACTGCTAGTAAAGGCTATGTATTAATGGGATGTCTGAACTTCCTGAGCACTGTAGTTTCTCAAACACTGGACGTAGATTGGCACTACAATCTTCATTCCTTTCTGCACATTGATTTTTTTTTTCTCTTTGTGGTAATTGCTTTTAGTAGTTCCACAAAGATATGACATCACTTAAAGGAATGCAGATCAATCTAGTATGTTGAAGTCACAAACTACTTCAAAAGAAGTTCATAGTGTAAACAGATGTTAAATATCACAATACTCATTTTCTAAAACACTTCACACAGTCCACTAGGTTTGCAGAGCGGCTGTACACAATTTTTGGGAATTATGTCTTAGTGCAGTTGTTTCCAACCTTCCTAATGCTGTGACCCTTTAATACAGTTCCTCATGTTGTCGTGACCCCTAACCATAAAATTATTTTCCTTGATACTTCACAACTGTAATTTTGCTACTGTTATGAATCATAATATTAATATACTCTTAGGTGATCCTGTGAAAGGCATTCAAAAGGGTCACAACCTACAGGTTGTGTCTTAGTGTCTTCTAGCTAGCCAAAGTCTAGCTAAATCTTCAAAAGCTCAAATTCAATCAATATGTCTGAAACTTCTGCTCTTAGAAAAGAGACCGTATCTGCACTTGATTTCAACCAGGAACTTGATGGGTACTCAACCTTTGTGAAGACTCTAATGCGAGAGAAAAACATCCCCCGGCATAAAAGCAGCTTCATAGGCAACGATTATCAATGTAGGAGATAGCACAGCCTGTCTGCGGCAGACAAGAAGGTCAAGGTACTGCTAATCAAGCAGAATGTGTATCTTAAGAAAAATTGTGATATATATTTATTTTGGGAAAATTATTAATCCTCCTTTTCTGCAAATAATATATTATGTGACTAAAAAAACCACTGTATAAGACAAGAACGGGAAATATGGGTATAAAAAAGTAGTTAGGCAATAGTTTTTTGTCATTTTCAAAAAGAAAGTTTTTAAAATTCCTTTTCATTACTTTAATTCTGTGGTTGCAGGTAGGTCTGTGCATGTGAGTGAAGGTACTCAAGTAGGTCAGAGGTACAGAGTCTCCCAGAGCTGCAGCTATAGGAGTTTGTAGGCCTCCTGGGGTGGTACCAGGAACTGAATTTAGGTCCTCTAGAAGAGCATTAAGTTCTTTTAATCTTTGAGCTCTCTCTCCAGGTTCTCAAAAATAAATTTAAAAACACAAATTCACCTTTCCTGCACAGATTTCATTAGTTTTATTTGAGATCTAACTAGCTTTGATAGTTATCAATAAATCACTGCTTAATATGAGATTCGTGCTCATCTTAAATAATTTTCACAATTTTTAGAATTCAGAAATATTGTGAACTTGAAGCAGAATAGTATATGCCTATAGTTTCCAGTACTTGGAAGGCTGAGACCAAAGTGTCATTTGAAGATAGAAGTAGATTTGTGTAACTTTAAGACTTTAGCTCAGTAGTAAATAAACAAATAAAGCAAAACAACACTAAGACACCAGTGCTGTGAATATTAAATGTATCCATGGGAAAACAGATATACAGGTCTGTCTTAGTCACACAACTGTATTTTTGTCAATATCATAAGAAAATTCCTCAAGGATACATTGTTTGACCAGTTTTTTTAATATCTCTAAAAGAAAAATCTACAAAAAAATTTAAACTTATTCTTAATTTAAATATTAACATATTTTGACTTAAAAATAAAATATTTTAATTAATGATGGGAATTTCCAAGTAAATAAAAATTAATTTGGGGCCACACAAACATATATATTAGTTGAGAAAGCAAGTAACATTTTAAAACAATATGCTCAAAATGTACATTGAGTCTCTAGAGTAGAGCTAAACAACAGAAATATACCGAGAACAAATATGAATTCAACAAAGCATTGTTAATTTTTCTCTAGTGGTTGTGTGCAGAGAAATTGTTTTTTATAGTGTGTAAGAAATGAGTTCTTAATACTAAGCTAGCTTCTGCTAATTTTAAAACAATGTCATCAAACCTGTATATTTTATCCTCAGGACACGACTGTTTGAACAAGTCATACTTCCTAGAGCTCAACATGTTACCAGTAATGAACAACTTGACAGCTCCAGTCTAAGGACAATGAAGAAATGCATCTGAAATGTCTTAACTATATTCTCAAAGTAACCTTAGTCTGTGATATATGAGGTAGATTTTTTTATATCTCAATACTAAACTATATGAAGTATAACTAATTTGCATTTTAAAACAAGTTTTTAAGAAGAAATTCAAAAAAGAATGTAAAAAAATGCACGTCTAAGAGAGACCATCAGAAACACCATTTGTTGTTGTTTGCCTTTATATAATAGACCAAAGCATAAGTAATATCTAAGTAATCTAAACCTAACAACAATCACCTGGTATTTAGATTTACATATAACAATTTAATAAATGTAAGAAGTTATGGCACCTCACCTTAATGAAAGCGGCTCTCAGAGTCTGAGCTGCAGACAGATTTACTCGTTCTAGCTACAATGAGAAGTTTAAAGTTATGATTAGTATAGGTGTTTTTTGGGGAAAAACATTTCTAATGTTTTGTTCTCTATTAATAATAAATCCATCATACAATAAGCAAAAGTGTTTCAATAGTTATAAGTCAGAACTCTTCAAAAACTTAAAATTCTTACTCAACCCTGTAAAAAATTTTTTTAAAATAAGATGTACTTTACCTGAAAATAAGATTTACGATACAGAATTCATGATATAAATATGTGATACAGAATTCTAAGTGCTAAGAAACAATAAACACATCAACTTGAATTCCTAAAAGTAATGAGGATTAAGAATAAACTTACAGCTCTGACTCCCTAATTATAATTCTGTGTGAATATAAGTAATGATGAAAGAGTGAAGGGAAACATGTATTTGGATTCTGCTCATATTTACTTACGTTTTAATTACTCTAACTTTTCAGTCAAGAATTAAGCTTTGGCAAAAATTTCTTGCCAATCAGCAAACAGTGCTGACAAACTAAAGCCTAGGTCACCTGAACTTCAGTGCTGTCTGTCTGTCTGTCTGTCACCTGCTCCTCTAGGTAATCCAACATTAACTGTAGGTGCTGCAGAGACTGCAGAGTGGATAACAGCACCCTCCTCTTGTAGAGGACCCTGTTTCAATTACCAGCACCCATATGATGATTCACACCTATCTCTAACTCTAGTTCTAGAGGATTTAATACTTTATTCTGACCTCTGCAGAAACTGCACACATACATAGTACACTTACATACAGCACCCAAAACACTCATATATGTAAAAGCACACTATTTTAAAAGGTTAAATGTAATGACTTTAATTTATGTGTGAAACTAGTAAAGCCAACTTACATGAATAGTGAACTACACAGTTCATGTAACTACAGTGACTACTGTTCTAAGTAATAGCACAGCTCATCAGATCTCAGGTATGCATGAAAGTTGGGCTAGACCGATGGGATGAATACTGCCATACTGACTGCCCATGATCTTTGGGTTTACACCCTACTGCCTGCTTTTGATCAGCTAAAGGTCTGAGTCAGATATGTCCCTTCTAGCTCTGGCATTAATAAATGACTGAGTATCACCCTCACTGAAATGCAAGCAAAAGGAGACCAGAACAGCAAGGGAAGAGCTGGTACAAAAGTATCCAAGTTCTAGACTATATTTGAGTATCTATCTTACTAAGAAAGTAGCACAGGAAGGTCAGTTAGACAAGTCTCAGTAAATCAGAAGTCTGTAAACTGTGAAGCATATCAGCTGAGCTTTGTTGCGAGTAATTTTGGAGTATACTGTATACCATATTATCTGCAATGAACTTAATATATTTACTTACTCATCTGGCTTCTAATACCCACGAATAGCCAGGCACACAAGCCTAGACCTCTTGTTTGCAGAGAAGTTACCATCTCAATGAACCCATCAAAACTGTCTCATTTATCTAGAGGCACTCTGCTGCACTTAGGCAGCAAAGACCTTTACCTACCCTATAAGTACATCTTTTATGCCTCTCAGTTGTGACTAAGATATAACAAAACTGTATTCACTATATCATCTCTCTCTTGACAGAGGTTCCGAGAACATTCTAACAACAGCAGCCATGTCATTAATCATCAACTAAGTGCTTTGTCAAGTGTTTTTCTACAGAATAGTCTCTAATCTTCATAATATACTTTTCATAATTTTACATACAGTAAACTCTGGTTGATACAAATTTCCAACTTTGTACTGAGACAGAGTTCATGCCATCATCTTGGCTCTGTGGCCTATATTCAAGCAGCCTTTATCATTTTGCACACAGGAGTTGCATATCTGTAAGAATTAATGGCCGGGCATGGTGGCACACTCCTTTAATCCCAGCACTCAGGAGGCAGAGGCAGGCAGATTTCTGAGTTCGAGGCCAGCTTGGTTTACAAAGTGAGTTAGGACAGCCAGCGCTATACAGAGAAACCCTGTCTTGAAAAAAAAAAAAAAAAAAAAAAAAAAAGAATTAATGGACTCCTGAGTTCTACCATACGTAAGAAGTCAATGTTGAAAAATTATTCAGTCCTTATTTTGAAAAGGTGAAAAGTGGGACTATCATCAGTTTACTTTTAGGAGATAGTATCTAAACTGATCTTAAAGTGGCCTGGCTTCTTAAAACTATCTTTACAAGTTCTACCACTTAGCTCCTTCAGAGTTGGTGACATGTGACACACGATTTCATGTCAGTCTAAAACAGAAGAAAAAACTGCATTTTGTTTTCAATACTTATTACTGAGTAAAACCATGTGAACTGTTGGGGTTACAGTTGTTGGCTAGAACCTTGGTCTGTTTCAAAATTATTAGATTACTAGCAATTGATAGCATATATACCACATTAACTAAATCACACCCCAAACTGATCATGTCAGAATAAAGAGACTTCAGGTAAAATTCCATCTACTAATTGTTGAGGACTTGCGTTTAATTTGTCTGAATTCTTCCCCTTCCAACAAAGAAGATATCTGAAGTAAACAAATTAAGCTGGAATAATTCTCAGGTGATATTTGCTTGCTAGAACTACAAATCAGAAATATCTTTCTTACACATAATGGAAAACTTGGTTTCTATAATCCTCATGTCAGGCCTGAGATCAGGTTCTCCTGTAACTATGTTTCTTAACTGATTCTTTGTTAATGGAGAAGAGAGGGAATTTATTTTTTCTAGGAAAAATAAGCCATGTTTGTGTGGAGGGACATATTTTAAAACAGAATACAATTTATGAAGCATTTTGTGCCATATATTATAAAATAACATTGTCTACAGTATACTTGAACTCTGAACTCAGTGGCAGCTGGCTGAACAAGAAGTGTTCTCTTCTTCAGATATCTTGAATCTGCTTTACTAAGTACAATTAGACCCAGAGTGCCGTAGTCTGTAACCTTGAATATCTACAAATTTCTAACATGAAGCTTGTCCCTCTAGATAAATAATACCTAGACTGTAGCTACAATGAATAGAATGTTAAGGAGTGATGAGCAGATATCCTAATGCTCATGATTTACTATGGGGAAGATCTGGAGAGTCACATACATTTCACCATCCTTAATGTAGAACTATTTTCTGGAACATTAATTTAGACTATCATTTATTATTATTATTATTATTATTATTATTATTATTATTATTATTATTATTATTATTTTACTGGTTATTTTATTTACTTACATTTCAAATGTGCTCCTTTGAGATTTACCCTTTGCAAATCTCCCATCCCATTCCCCTTTGCCTCTATTAGGATACTCCTCCACCCAATCACCCATTCCTGCCCCACTACTCTACCATCCCCCTACTCTGGGGCATCAAGGACCTCCCATTCCCCTTCACTGATGTCAGACAAGGCCATCCTTTGCTACATATGTAGCTAGAGCCATGGATCCCTCTACAGGTTCTATTTCCTAGTCTTGGGTATTTTGGCTAATGTCATCCCATTGGGTCCTGGGAGCCTTTTTCTTCCCTGGCACCTGGGGCTCCCCACCACTCACTGCTTCATATTTCTATCAATTTCCTGACCCTCTCAATTTTTCTCCTGTCCCTTCCATACCTGATCCTGCCTCCCCTTCCCTCCCCTTCCTCTCCATCTCAGGTCCTTCCCTCCCTCTACCTTCTGTGATTATTTTGTTTCCCCTTCTAAATAGAATTGAAGCATTCACACTTTTGTCTTCCTTCTTAAGCTTCATATGGTCTGTGGGTTGTATCATGGATATTCTGGGCATTTGGGCTTATATGCACTTATTAGTGAGTGCATACCACGTGTGTTCTTTTGTGTTTGGGTTACCTCACTCAGGATATTTTCTAGTTCCATCCATTTGCCTAAGAGTTTTATGATCATTGTTTTTAATAGCTGAATAGTACTCCATTGTGTAAATGCACCACATTTTTTGTATCCATTCTTCCTTTGAAGGATATCTGGGTTATTTCCAGCTTCTGGCTATTATAAATAAGGCTGCTATAATCATAGTGGAGCATGTGTCCTCGTTATATGTTGGAGTGTCTTTTGGGTATATAACCAGTAGTAGTATAGCTGGGGCTTCAGGAAGAAGCTTAGCAATTTTATGAGGCCCAATATATCAACTGTTGATCTGAGAGCCTAAGCCATTGGTATTCTGTTCAGGAAACTTTCCCCCATGCTGATGTGTTCTAGGCTCTTTCCCACTTTCTCTTCTATTAGATTCAATGTATCTGGTTTTCTGTGGAGGTTCTTGCTCCACTTGGACTTGAGCTTTGTACAAAGAGATAAGAATGGATCAATATGCATTCTTCTACATGCTGACCACCACTTGAACCAGCACCATTTGTTAAATATGCTGTCATTTTTCCACTGGATGGTTTTGGCTTCTTTGTCAATGAAAAGGTGGCCATAGGTGTGTGGAATTATCTCTGGGTCTTCAATTCTATTCCACTGATCTACCTGTCTGTCTCTGTATTAATACCATGCAGTTTTTATCAGGGATGGTGATTCCCCCAGAAGTTCTTTTATTATTTAGGATAGTTTAGGTATCCTGAAAGTTTTGTTATTCCAGTTCAATTTCTATCTCTGTCAATAATTCAATTGGAATTTTAATGGGGACTGGAATGAATCTGTAGATTGCTTTTGGTAAGATGGCCATTTTACTATGTTAATCCTGCCAATCCATGAGCATGGGAGATTTTTCAATCTTCTGAGGTGCTCTTCAATTTCTTTCTTCAAAGACTTGAAGTTCGTGTCATACAGATATCTGACTTGCTTGGTTAAAGTCACACCAAGATATTTTATATTATTTATGACTAGTGTGAAGATTTTGCTTCCCTAATTTCTTTCTCGGACAGTTTAATTTTTGGGTGGAGGATTTGTTTGAGTTAATTTTATATCCAGTCAATTTGCTGAAGTTGTTTATCAGCTGTAGGATACTCTTCCCTTCCTCCTTTCCAATTTGTATCCCTTTGACTTTCTTTTGTTGTGTAATTGCTCTAGCTAGAACTTCGAGTACTCTATTCAAAAAATAGAATGAGAGTGAGTTTTCTTGCCTTGTCCCTGATTGACTATTTTTATCCAAATCTGTACAATATAGATTAATAAAGATAAATTATAATTTTCTCACTACTACCCAAAAGAAAAATTCATAGTTGAACTATGAATTTAATTCACTGGGTATGTTACATTAATTAACATACCAAAATGCTAAAAGATAATGTGAATATTTTTAACAAGAATATTGCTAAAAATAGCAGTCAATATACCATCTTTAACCTAAAACTTTATATATGAAGGGCCAATACTTCTATTGTATTCCTCCATCCAATTCTAGATTTTATCTGTTAAGAGGGAATTTAAGTACCATTGCCATTTCTAAAACAAGAGTTTAGAGCATGTTTTTGAATACTATCTTATTTTCAAAAGTACTTTTTAAAAAAGTACACTACAAGGTAAGGCCAGCAAACTGACCCCTAGATTGACCTCACTAATGTGCTGTAGCAATGTTCCATTTGCCAGTCTGCCCCTTCATTTTCAAACCTTACTCTTGAAAATAAGCTCCTAGATAATGCTGAATCACATGTCTATGCCCATTAAGCCACATGTGTGTTCAGATCTAACCAGGAAAACAGCACCATCTTTACTTATGTAGAAGAGATTTATCAGCCTATTCACAGCCTCTTCTTTTTCTTGGAAGTAAATTTCTCTTACGTATGAGTAAAATAAGTAATTTTCCTCAATGAGTAAATTTTCATCAAAATTAGTCCCAATAGTTCATTTAATACAAGCCCCTTATTTTCACAGCAAAGTCTAGATGCAAATAGCGATCCTTCATACACAGAAATAAGTTGGCCCGTGTTGCTAGCCTTCGCTCATTTCTCTTTACTAACTGGAAGATAAAACTAATGCTCTATAAATGAATTTGCCTCCTCTCAAATCAAGACTCAACATAGCAGACTAATCTAAAAATTCTCCCTAAAACTCTGTGCAGTGACACTAAGCTGGATACACAGACCTAAAAGACAGAGTACCCGTGGGTGAAATTATGAAAATGATTTATGGAGTATGTAAGAAGTTCATACCCTACCTACTGTAAACAAGTTACTTATCTAAGGGATGTCTTCTTGTCTCACTCCTGGCACAAAGTTAATTACATAACTTTAAATAGCTCTGTTCCTAGTGGATTCTTGAGAACACGTCCATTGCTTGTTTTCTCTTAAACTCATGGCCTAGCAGAGTACTAAGCAAATAAACACTTGGTATTTACCACAAGGAAGCGCTTCCTTCTAATAATAGCTACTTGAAATGAAGTATCACAACAAAAAGGTGGATCTAATAATTGGCTTGTTGAGAGCTGCCCAAGACGAGACCACCACAGGGACAAGTTTTACAAGAGAGGTTTTCTCCTCGGTTAAGAATTTACTAACCTCTTGTGCAGTGAGGTTTGGTCATAAGATTAAGTTCTTAAAAAGAGTATGCATGGATGTCCTATGTAGGGCTTTTTTTTTTTTTTTTTTAAGGTTACATTAAGTAATTAGACTCCATTGAAAACAACACTCCACAACTTACTTCATTTTTTTTTCCCCTTCTGGACATGATGAAACAAGATTTCACACCTTATTGCATTTTTCTTCCTTTAGTACATGATGGAATTTGGTAGTAGTTGTGCATACTAAGTAGATTGTGACATGTTAAAACAAAAGATGAATTTCTGATGATACTACCTCATAATATTACTGGCCTTAAATCCCCTGCCTCCAGAATCTTTTACGTAATGGAGACAAAAACTTTTACTTATACTACCATTTTGAATTCTCCAGCAAGGACTCTGAACCTGACAGTATGTTGTAGTGTTTATAACTCTAATATATGCATGGTATATCAAAAAGGATAAAGAAATCATTCTCTACTGACTTCAAGATTTAGGCTCATAAAGTATATCAAGTGCATCAACTTCAATAATGTGAGGGAAAATGGATTTGAGTCTAGAAATAACACTGGCATTTTTGTTACAACTTCCAGCTATCTTATAAACAATAAGATTGGTCGTTTAAAAAATAATTTTGTCATGTAGCCAAAAAAAGAAAAGAAAAAAATTACATTTTTTTTTTCTTTTTCTTTTTTTTAGCTAAAGTCAATGACTTTAGAGACAGGACACAAACTGTAAATGTTAGTCTACTTTCACTATTCAAGGTCTCCATTCATGATTACACAGAAGGAATTAACTAAGGGACTTGCAAATCTAAAATTTTCTTCAGATATTAGTATATTAATTTAAACCAAAAATGTAACTGTGCCCACATTTAAGAGAATTCCTTCAATAAAAAAGCTTCCATGACTTCTTCAGACACAATGCAAGAGCATCCCAAAAATCCATTTTTAAACAGGACTTTGTCATTATGACCTTTGTGCCTGCCATTCTGGCTACCTACAATGGACTTGTTTCTACTCTTATTTGTCTTTTTGGACTTCTACATATCTTGTTTAGTAAGGCCTTTTCTGAACCCTAAAATAGAGACCATCTACCTATTTCTCTCTCGTATTTTCTTGCTAGATAGTACTTACTAGAAATGTTCTACTTAGAAACTTGTAGGTACCATCTATCTCTTCCACTAAGACTAACACATCTATTTACTTTTATTTCTTCAACTGCATGGATGAATTAGACCCAGTAGCCAACACAGGGGGTTCAGTTCATACATATGTCTATCATGTGGAAGAACAGTTGCAGACATTAAGGAATTGCAGCAATCTTAAATGTACACTCACCTCATTAAACACAGGATACATGACTGCATAGAGAGGCATAGAAACCATGGAAGTGGTCTCAGCTTCATTCTTCATCTCTTCCATTGTCATCCTCATTCAAAAGCCAACTACAGTAGAAAAAGCAATGCTAAAATGCAGAGGAATCTTCATTCACTGCCGACTTTCTTCCCTTTTGTATGTGTACGTGATAAAGACTGGTACACAAAGAAGAACAGCAATCTGATGGAAGAGAAAGGAGAAAAAGTAACTTACACTAAAGGGAAACCACACATTCTAGAAACTTTCTTTTCAAAATTCGAGAATTGCTACCTATTATACCCAGAAGCTAATTTGATACCACACTTTCCATTTGAAAACAACCCTAGTCAGGGAGATTCTTTTCCTCTTCTTTTAGACCAAAGAAAAACCTCATTTTAACCCAGCTAAGTCCTATTTCCAAGGCAGTGTATCCAAAACCTACTTCACGTGGGTGCAGTGAGTTTTCCATAAAACTCCATGAACAATTATGTACTCACTTGCATGATGTACAATCATGAAATCTATCAACAAGAGCCATGATTATATTCATGAATGACTCCTATGTAAAATAATAATGAAATATGGAGAGCTAAACTAAAAGGGTAAAACAATGAATTAAGTATTGTATTGTACTATTTATTGCACATGCCAGCAAGATTTTGCTGACAGGACCCTGATATAGCTGTCTTTTGTGAAGCTATGCCAGTGCCTGGCAAATACAGAAGTGGCTCACAGTTATCTACTGGATGGAACACAGGGCCCCCAATGGAGGAGCTAGAGAAAGTACCCAAGGAGCTGAAGAGGTCTGTAACCCTATAGGAAGAACAGCAATACGAACTAAAAAGTAACCCCTGAGCTCTTGTCTGCATATGAAGCAGAAGATGGCCTATTTAGCCATCATTGGGAGGAGAGCCCCTTGGTCTTGCAAAGATTATATGCCCCAGTATAGGGAAATGCCAGGGCCAGGAAGCAGGAGTGGGTGGGTTGTGGGGCAGGGCAGGGAGCAGGTATAGAGGACTTTCAGGATAGCATTTGAAATGTAAATGAAGAAAATATCTAATAAAAAATTTTTTTAAAGTGTTGCAATGTTTTTTAAAACTTTTTTGGCTACTTGTTCACTAGTGTACTGGCTAGTTTTGTGTCAACTTGACACAAGCTGGAGTTAAGGAGCTTTAGTTGGGGAAATGCCTCCATGAGATCCAGCTGTGGGGCATTTTCTCAATTAGTGATCAAGGGGGAAAGGCCCCTTGTGGGTGGGACCATCTCTGGACTGGTAGTCTTGGGTTCTATAAGAGAGCAGGATGAGCAAGCCAGGGGAAGCAAGCCAGTAAAGAACATCCCTCCGTGGCTTCTGCATCAGCTCCTGCTTCCTGACCTGCTTGAGTTCCAGTCCTGACTTCCCTGGTGATGAACAGCAATGTGGAAATGTAAGCTGAACAAACCCTTTCCTCCCCAACTTGCTTCTTGGTCATGATGTTTTGTCCAGGAATAGGAACCCTGACTAAGACAACTGGTTTTTAGCACCTGAAAATAACAACAAAAACAGCAGTACCAGAGACTTGAGGCAAATCTTAACATTGATAAAATAATAGGAAATGCAATTTGTATGGAAATAGCATACATTGTACTCTTTCTTTGATTGTAGTTAGGAATTAAATATCAAGAATTCAACAATACACTCTAGTACTTGAAAGTGAGTTAAGGGGATCCTAAGTATAATAAGGCCAGTGGAAAACAATAAAAAGTTTTAAAAAGGAATGCATACTTAAAGAAGGAATTACCAGCTTTTTAGGCTGAACAATAAATTTAATCATAAACTGCTAGTAATTGCAAATGTATTTAACAAAAAGCTTTTAACCCTGAACAATTCTTACTTAAGAAAGGATTTCTGCATTATAAAATAGTTTTCATATAGTAACTACCATTTCAATTTTACAAATACAGAAGTAAGGTCTGAAAGAGTTTGTGCAGAGGCCCAAGATTTGCTTTCAGATGCACAGACTCCAGGCCTAATATTTACACAGCACAAATACCTCTTGAACAGAAAACTAAGGAACACCCTTTCTATCCCCACCTACTCAAGGAGCCCACGAGCTCTGCGTTCCCTGGGCAAATGAACATTTAGTTAGCTATACAAACAAGATGTCCATCAGTCAGTTAGCGGGTATCTATACAAGACTGTTTTGAAGAAGTAAACTTCACTTGAAGAACTATATTGTGAGAACCACACAGAGCTAGAAGGCTGCTTCAAAAGCTCCACCTTCCTGTCAAGGCTGACTGCTCAGTGTTCTACTGCACCCTTCTGATTGACAGCGACTCAATATCTGCCAACAGCTGAGTCCTGGTTTGGGTAATTTTTAAAAATAGAAAAGAAAGAAAAATCCTTCCGTTTTCTGAGCTAAATTTTGCTCCCCACCTTTACAGAGGACCACCGAAACCAATTCTTAAACTTTATAATACAGAGCAAGAGAAAACCACTAACATAACATTCAATGGTAGATTTATGAATATTGCTTTGTCAATAAAAGCACTACAGTCTTCCTGTTCCAATGTAAGGTAAGTATTTAATATGCTTCGAGGTGATCTACTTTTATGCTGGCACACACTTCTAATCCCAGCACTAAGGGATGAAAAGTAGGTTTGCCAGTTAGAGGGCCATCTGTGCTACAAAGCTAGTATTACTTAGTTACAAAAAAAAAACAAAAAACAAAAACAAAAACAAAACCAACAACAACTATACAAAGCAAACTTGGAACCAAGGAGGCTGATAAGCAACAATAGTGAAAATGCAAAGTACAGAATTTGGGCAAAGATTAGACTAAATAGTAAGAATCCATGATCCAACAGCTAAATAAGACCAGAGACAGAACCTGAAGACCAATTGAATTTAGTAACAGGGAGGATCATTGTTAAATACAACTTAGCTTAGCCAGCAAAGTACTAGCCACCATGAACTTGACTTCAATTCCCACCACCAATATAAAAGGTAGGCATGAGGGTGAAAGTACATGTACATGTGTGATTCTAGAGAAGGGAACATGCAGACAGCCAGTTCCCGGAGGTTCATTGGCTACCCCAATCTATCCTAGCCCAGTTAGTAACCCAGCCCCACCACCTACTGAGAGACACTTTAAAAAAGCACAGTGGATGGATGCTCCAGAAGAAAAACATCCAAACCTGACCTCAGGACAGACAGACATGCAGACACACAGACATCCACACAGCGTCAATGTTGCTTCAGTATGAACCTATCAGGAATGGCTTATGTTTCTCTGTTTATTGTGCTGCTTCAGAGGAAACTCTTGAGTTCAGGGTGAGCTTTGTAGATGTATTGCTATACATCCACAGAATAAATAAATAACAAGAACAACAAAAACTGCCGAGGGCTGTAAATGTTAACATCTTTTTCAAATGATATGCTTAATTTTTTGTTTAGAAATAAACAAACGTTATGAAGTAGGATTCCAATACAAATGGAACCTTCTCATAAATGTTCCCCTTATTTCCCTGAATATTCAAAATAGTACCATTAAATTCTGATGTAAGAAAAAATAGCTTGAAAGATGAAATATGAGTTTAAAATAATTACCACTTGTTCATAATGAATAGGCATAGAATAGATTGTTGGCCACTTCTACCACCAAAGTCAGTCTTTAGGGTTCCTGCCCTACATGATCAATTCCAGTCTTCTCATGTAAAAAGCTACAGTATCTCAGAGTTTCCTGAAACAGGCTCCCTTTACTCCATCTGGGACCTGAGAGATAATTAGAGCCACTAGTCTTAACAATGAACAAAGGGAAAAGACTGCACACATTCTTGGAACTGGACTAAATGTGGTTCTTTGGTGAAAAGGGATTCCTAAGTAACTTCTACATTTTCATTATTTAGTAAAAACCAAACCAAACCAGACCAAACAAATAAACAAAAGAACAACATGCACCTTACTCTAGCATGGTACAGAGTCCATGTGTTATGTTCCAATTCATGTGCATTTCTTTTCCCCATAATAAAGAATGTAAGTAGACATTTTTTAAGTTCAGCCTTGCTAATAATTTTTAAGTACCAAGCTTAGTAAAATAAAAGCAAACATAATAACTTAATCCAATTACATTCTATTCTTAGTCCTATTTACCAGTTCATAACTTTCATTTTAGTTATCCCAAGTTCTTCCTATTATATTAAGACAGTAACCCTATAAATCCTTCTGCTTATTTCTCATCCTGAAATAAAAACAAAAAACAAAAAAAAATGCAAGCAAAACCAAAATTTCAAGTGATTTACACAAAAGAAAACTTAAATACTAAATGGTAAACAAGTATAAAGTTTAATATCTTGTTTCTATTATGGCTGCTAGAATGTTTATTGTTGTTTAGATTCTGAAGATACACTTGGTGTATATTTTATTTGATTTCCTTAAGACAGGTCTCATTAAGTACCCTTGGCTGTCCTGGGACTCATTATGTAGACCAGTCTTATCACTAACTCACAGAGATTTGCCTGCCTATGCCTCTTGAGGGCAGGGTATGCACCTCTGTCCAGAAACATTTCATGCTTAACAAGATTCTCCAAGTACAAAAATTTCCAACACTGTCTAATTTTGCTTTACAACCAAAGAAAAAAAGGGGCCAATATACTTTTAGCAGACAGTAAATCTTTCTCTTTGAGGTGAGAGATCTGAACCATCACTATTTCAGAGCTTATTAGCAACATTGATTCCTAAGACTACTCATTCAAAATCCAGGTACCTATTCTTAACAGATAACCCAGATGAGTCTCATGAAGAGTGGAGTCTATTAATCACAGCTATGATGAAAGAGAGAGAGAGAGAGAGAGAGAGAGAGAGAGAGAGAGAGAGAGAGGGAGGGAGGAAGAAGGAGAAGAAGAAGAAAGAGGAGGAGGAGAAGGAGAAGGAAGGTGGAGGAGGAAGGAGAAGAGGAGAGGAGAGGAGAGGAGAGGAGAGGAGAGGAGAGGAGAGGAGAGGAGAGGAGAGGAGAGGAGAGGAGATCCAGCCGGTTATGGTGGCCAGGATACAGGTAAAATGATGTCAGATGACGTATATGGAAAGAGTTTGTAGCATGCTTTATGGAGTTCTAGTTATCACATTTTTCCCATCAGAAACAGACAGGTGGTGATATTATATCCTTTCTAAGTACTTAGTATTCTAAAATTTTAACATTTCCATTATGGTATCTACTACAGGTTCAGAAAATAAAAACCCTCAACAGATCATAAAAATTATTTACAACTCTAGCATAGAGGTTTTCTCCAAGAGCTGTTTGACTGGAAGTTCTGAACGGCCATTTTGTTTTCTCTTCATAATTATCAAGGATCTCACTAGTTATACCTATAGAAAAACTAGCTCCCTAGCCTCATACCCAGAACTGTCCAGACCACAACACAGACATTTCACAAAGGAGAATGCTCTAATTTGTACCAAGATACTCACACCTTTTAGGGTATATCAAAATGATACAGCCACTAAAGAGCTAAAATTTCCTAAAAGGTGTGAAAAAGGGAAGACTTGAGAAATACTGTAAGCAGGAAATTCTACTTAGATAAAAAAACAAGCTTCAAATCTTCAAAATATACTTATATTACCAAGCTTATGGAACGCTGCATTTAGAAACAAGCAAGTACCTTGCTAGTAGCAAGGACTATACACTGTAATGTGTGTTTATGTATATGCATACATATATCCTTAATAAGATCAAATAGTTTGTATAGAAGCTATGGGGGAAAGTGAAGTAAAGTCTGCAACCTGAGCCTCAATTTTGTTATATGTTAAATCATGTTGTGTATGAACAAGTCATCTCAACTCTACCAATTAGATTCTTCTTTAAGTTAGATAACTAGGCACTATAAAGAGACTGAGTTAAAAATAAGGTAGTTTATAAGCAAAACTCTAACAGTTCTGTATTAAATTTTAAGTTATTAAGCATTGTACTTTAAATATCTTTTCCAGAAAACCACACATGTCATAATGGCATCTCATTTCACTGGAAAGTCCAGTCTATTTAATCAAAATTTGAAGAGCACTCCTTTGTTGAACCACATTTACCAGACATGTGTGTACCAAAATAACCCATTTTCTCTTTGCAAATTGAGTCTCTCAAATATAGTGTTATAGTAGAACAAAGTTAACATGGAGAATTAGTACCCAGACATGGAGTTGTTGACGATAACCATTTATGATACAATGTGGAACAGGGCAGCAGTGCAAGTTCGAAAGTGATATAATAATATAATAGATATTACCAGTGGGCAAACTTTAGAATGACAATCATAAGCAAAGGAAAACTTGAAAAATTTCTAGCCTAGCCTCCCAAAAAGAACATGTGTAAAGATGCCAGAGGATGTTAGCTAGGAGAGCAGGAATTTACTCAAAAAAAAAAAAAAAAAAAAAAAAAAAGTGACAGTTTGTACCAGGAAAGTAGAATGATGCCTTAGGGTACCTTGTGAATCTACAAAACCACTACACCCATCAACAGCTCAAAGGTTTAGAACAGCAAACATTTTAGGCAATGAAGATCAAATCTTGAGAGAAGAGAATCCTGCCATCCCTTGATTGTCCGAGGCAGGGAATGGTTTTCCTAAGATTCACTTCTAATTTCAGCCAGGCAGAAACACAAAGGCAGCTTCCCTGTTTCCAGCAGGTATAGCCTGGGCTGGTGGCAGACCTTGCCATCTCCTAGCTGATGCTGACTTTTCAGGAATGCAGAGTGAAGGAGGAAGTCATTTAGTTTTTCACTCACATTTCAAAAGATGCCTGCTAGGACAGCTAGTATATAGTAGGGTTGGAAGTTCACTCCAAGTGAGCAAAATGTGAGGTTGTAGGACTGAAGCTGAAGTTTACAATGGAGAGAGAGCATGGTAAGGAAGGACTGACTGCAGTGCTCATGAGGTAAAACTAAAGGAAGCATAAAAGTTATTCCAAGAAAGTAGCCATGTGGGCAGTAACTTACAAGGTGGCAAGAGTAGAACTGCCCAAGCCCTCAAAACTTTGTATTCTGCCAGTGTACCCTAAATACAGATGTAAAGCCTTAGAATTTGATGTCTACCTTGCTGAGTTTCCCAGGTGCTTAGGACTGATCACTCCTTTCAGACTCCTAATTTCTCCCCTTTGGAACAGAAGTAGGTACCTTTTCCCTGCTCCACTACTTTTTAGAATGGCTTTCTTTTGGATTTTTACAGGGGCTTGAAGCTAAGTAATATTGAATCACTCAGGAATTTGTACTTGAACTATAGAGAAATGTAAGAACAGCTAAGGCTCTGCAACTCTTAGAAACTGACTAAATGCATTTTACATCATGACCTAGAGATAAACCTTGAAAGACAGAAGCTAAATCCTGTCATTTGGAACTTCTCTGTGTTTCAGACCCTCATATGTTGAAGGCTTTGTTTCCAAAGAGGTTGTATTAGGAGTAGGTAGAAACTTTAATAAGTGGAACTGGTCCAAAAACCTTTGATGAAAGGTATTATGGCCTTCATTATTTTAAAATCTTAAGCCTTCTCCTTTTGTGGTGAGTGATTTTATTTCTACCCTGATGGGTTCTACTTCCAAAGCACCAGGGTCAAGTGACCATGGACTACAGCCAAGTTGTTTATCTCAGGTACTTTGTTATAGAAAAGGAAAGTTATCAGACATCCAAATTAATATTGTCTGCAGGACACCACAGATATTCTTGGGAACATCCTGAGCATCGACACTCAAGAACAATGGTTATCTCTATAAATGCTAACAGCAACCAACTTCTAGGTTTGCTGTGAAAATGCAGTTTATCATTACTAGATAGGAAAGCATATGGGGCATAGTAATTAATATTAACTATTATGGTCAAGTGGAGAAATGTGCATCCAATTTGGGCAGCCTCCACAGCCAACTCTCCAGGGTATCGAGGACCCTGAGAACAGGAAAGCAGGTAAAATAATGGTTTGAAACCTATTTAGGAGAGCAGAACTTCCTTTTCCAAATCAAACCTCCCCACCTCTCTCTCCCTGTGTGTGTGTCTGTGTGTGTGCACGCGCAGGCATGTGGTGTGTGTGTGTGTGTGTTTGTGAGAGAGAAAGAGACAGACAGAGAGGCAGAGACAGTGTTTGAGAAATAAAATACTAAGCTATTCTTTCCTTTATTAAATTAAGCTTTCAAAACCTGTAGTCCTTCTCTCTCACAAAAGCCCTGACACAACTAGATCTCTTCTTGAACAGTCACTAATATAGCATTTTAAACAAAACATAAATGAGCAGCCTAATAGGTTAAGAAAACATAGGATATTGAGACACAAACTGTTCTATAACTCAATACCAGATAATAGTATCTCCAGCTAGTATCTCTCCTTGCTATAGATGTTAATGCCCTTAAGAAAGTTAACTGCTAGGACCCAAGGAGCTGAGAGGGTTTGCAGCCCCAGAGGAGGAACAACTATATGAACCAACCAGTACCCCCAGAGCTCCAGGGGACTAAACCACCAACCAAAGAGTACACATGGTGGGACCCATGCCTTCAGCTGCATATGTAGCAGAGGATGGCCTTATTGGTCATCAATGGGAGGAGAGGCCTTTGGTCCTGTGAAGGCTCTATGTCCCAATGTAGGGCCAGGGCCAGGAAGCAGATGTGGGTGGGCTGGTGAGCAGGGGAAGCGGGGAGGAAATGGGGGTTTTCAGAGTGGAAACCAGGAAAGGGGATAACATTTGAAATGTAAATAAAGAAAATATCTAATAAAAAAGTTTATATGAAAAAAAAAGTTAACTGCTAAAATGCTAAAACTTGAAATTGAAAACTTGCCATTATCGATATCAAGTCCAGTCTTTAGCTTTTACAATTCAGAAACAGAATGGTAGCTGATGTGTGAGCCAAATATAGTGCTTCCAAGGCGTACTGCATTTAGTGTTTACCAACTGAAATGCTATGTTCACCTGCCTCAGCCTTTGTGCCACCTCAATGTGAACACAGGCAAGAGCTGCTGCGACCTCCTATAAAACTGTTAGGAGATCCAAGAAGGCAGGAATGTAGGTAGATTTGACTTTGTGGGTTTTTAATTTGTTACATCTGACTTACCTTAAAGTCAATTACTATGTCTAATGTATACATATTTTGGGGAAATTACAAATCTATGAAGTGACAGGAAGTATTTTTTCTACAATATATAGTAGGAGATAAACCCTTATATTTGGTAGAAAGATATAGTTTGATTTATTTTGCACAGCTGGGTTATATGGTTTAAATTATTTGATAACTTTCTAAACTCATTTGAGAATGAATGAATGCTGATTGAAATTTTCACCTTACAGGGTTGTTAGGAGTACTAAGTATATTTAAAATACTTAATGAAGTAGCTGACCTTCACTAAGTATCTAATTCACACAGTTAGAGCTAGTTCAGCAGAGCTCTGTGAGCCTGGCATGCTTGCGGTTAAAAGGAGGGTGAGTCAAATCAGCGGACAGTACAAACTCTGACTTGCAGGCCAGGGTGAATTAGTGTCTCCTTCAATTCTGCCACCTGCAGAGGCCTTGCCTGCCTCATCTTCATTCTGCCTATACATAGCACAGCAAGGATCTAACGCTGATTATCACAATGTCATAGCAGCCACACACACCGTTTTCAAAACTTTCTCTCTCACTTGCCTAAAGGAAGGCCAAAGTTACTTTGGCCATCAAAATTCATGTTACTTACAGGTAATTACTCTTAGATTGGAGATAAAGTTTGGTCACAAATGAACTTTAAGACTATTTAAAGCATTAAAAGTATCATTTTCAGGGCTGAACAGATAGCTCACTGTTTTAAGAGCACTGGCTGCTCTTCTGAAGAACCTGGGTTCAATTCACAGCACCTACATGATGGCTAACAACCAATGACTTCTGGCCTCTCTGGGCACTGAACACACGCGGCACAGATATATACACAGAGAAAATACCCATGTACATAAACGAAAATAAATAACATTTACACAACCTACATTTATTTTCTTAATAAACACTGGTCAGCTTAATAAAGGAAGCTGTGTCCTATAAGCAGGTTGGTTAGTACAGGAAAATCAAGACATGATCAAAGACTGAGTAACAATATAGAAAAGGTAAAAATCTCGAGTGATCCAAAGCTGACACATAGAACTGGGTATCAGCTGGGTGATGGGAAATGGGAATAAGGAAAATAGCAAATAGCTTCTACAGTATTTGAAAAAAAAATCACTGGTTTTGGGAATAATGCAAATTTCTTATGGCAATTCTTTTTATTTCTTACTCCACTGACTAAAAAGAACTCAAATATAAATAAAAATAAATAACTTGTCCTCTTGAACATGCTCTTTTTCTGGGTATAAAGTTCACATAAATTAAGTGCCTAACTGAATATTCACTTAGTGTTTAATTGAAGAACATGGCAGTTTTCTTTTTGATTAGCATCTGTGATCTCTCCTTTTAATTTCATCAATATAAAAGTAAGACTTTTTTCTTTTTAATTATCTTAGAAGTTCAAGTAAATAAGCTCTTCAGAACACACTTCTGTTCTCTAAACTTACAAGACCACTCTGGACCATGTCTACTTGCTATGTTCCAAATCCCTCATCATATATCCTTTCATTTAAAACCTACAGAATAGGTAAGGTACTCTACAATATAAAACAAAAACATTGTTCCTTACTTGATGTCTTTAACATCACAACAATGTTGTATGTACTCTAAATGTTGATAGAATCTGTAGCAGCAAATAACAAATTGCCCCTGGCTCTCTTATTAAACACTAGGTGCTAAATGATCGCAAGTTCTCCCTCAATGATGCCATTAAACTTTACCTTTTACTCCTAACTGGTCACAAATACAAATGGTCTTAGTTGTAAGAAGGTAACGGAATGGCTATCTATATAGTATTTAGAGTCCCTTCTGTAACCTTCACTTTGTAAAACTGTTAATTCATTTCTAAGAACACCTACAAAATCTCAATACTATCAAATTGTCAATTTTAGCATGAAAAGAGGCATCCTTCAAAGCATGTGTATTTTTTAATAAAAAAGGCACAGTATTACTCAAAATCTTTTGGAATTAAATTAAGAAAGTCTTGCAACAATTTAAAGTGCCAAAGAGAGCCATTGCTGCCTAGAGGCCAGGTCTGACTCATTTAACATTTTCAAGAACCTTTTGTTGTATAATCTTATATAAGTATGAGAGAGCAGCAAGAGTGTAAAATTTTAGGGTTGTCATTCCTTCAATCCAATGACAGCTGGATTCCAGGTCATCCAAATTAAGACAGAATGGCTGAATAAGACAGAAAGAGCCATTTAAGTGCCAAGAGCCAGATGGCAAGTTAGAGAAACCATGTTTTGTACCTCTATATCATCTATGGGTTCTAATTATCCAACAAAAATTTGTACAAAGTGCTGGATATAAAACGTCTAAGTACCAAAGAAATGATCTTCATATCCCCTTTTCTCTCTACCTCCTGAAGTTTAAATTCCCTATAAGATTTATCCATTTTTCGATTTCTAGTACCTGTCACTGAACTCTGTCTGCATAGTCTAAGTCAGCAATAGTGTAGCTGACCATCCAGTGAAGTCAGTCAATTCAAGCCTTTGAAAGTGAATGGAACTGCAGGAACAGTCACTGAAGAACAGTCAGGAGCACTCCTGCTTCCAGTAAGCCATACCTACTTTACACACCTACTTTAAGAAGACCAGTGGTCACTCACTTTGTAGACCAGGCTGGCCTCGAACTCAGAAATCCGCTTGCCTCTGCCTCCTGAGTGCTGGGATTAAAGGCATGCGCCACTTATCACAGTCTAGTACATAGACTTGTATACTAGGAAACTTGTGGCTGGGCGGTGGTGGCACACACCTTTGATCCCAGCACTCGGGAGGCAGAGGCAGGCGGATTTCTGAGTTCGAGGCCAGCCTGGTCTACAAAGTGAGTTCCAGGACAGCCAGGGCTATGCAGAGAAACCCTGTCTCAAAAATTAAAAAAAAAAAAAAAAAAAAAAAAAAAAAAAAAAAAAAAAAAAAAAAAAGAAAGAAAGAAAGAAAGAAAAGAAAATGGCCTGCTGCCAGGCGGTGGTTGCACAAGACTTTAATCCCAGCACTTGGGAGGCAGAAGCAGGCGGATCTCTGAGGATCTCTGAGTTCGAGGCCAGCCTGGTCTATAGAGTGAATTCTAGGACAGCCAGGGCTAAAAGAGAAACCCTGTCTGGAAGAAAACAAACAAACAAACAAAAATAAAAATAAAAATAAAAAAGAAAATGGCCTCCTATTCCCCTATCAAACTCAGTCATAGATCCTCAATTTGAGCAGCTCCCAGTACTAATTTTGAGTGAGAAAGTATGACATATAATACCAGGTTATAGATAATTTACAACAGTATTTGAAGAGGAAATTGAACACTTAAACTACCAATTGAAAATAATCTATTTCACTGATCCAGAAAATTTGCACTTAATATAGAAGTCTGTCATTTCTGCTGTGTGAATTTCCCAGTAGATTTTAAGTTTAACCCTCTTATTAAATAACAATAATTGTGCCCCAGTGACCTTGACATTTGGGGGACAAATTGTCAAAGGCCTGCTTGTAGCATTAGAATTGTAGACATTTTATTGAAATGACTAAAAGCCTGCTATTTCCAGCCTGAACTAAACTGCTAATTCCAAGCCAAGTATGAGTTCTTTGATCTTGAGCAAGTAACTTAATCTCTCTACATCTTATCTTCCTTGTTCACAAATTGGGGATAATAGAACCTCCTATTCTATGGTGGTTGTAAGGACTGTAGGTGCGCATGTGAAATGCTTGTTCTATACAATGGCCATTCTAGCTCATTCCAAAGTAGACAATCTCACACATAAAACACACTCAACTAATTCATAGATGGATGAATCAAAGGATCATTACATTACTATGGGTTTTCAAGGGACCATTCTGACTGAGGAAAGAGAGGTTAATTTCCAGTGCATGCCCAATATTTCAGTATAAACTAATGATTATAAAAATTCTTTTGCTCTCTTTCATTCATATAGTAACACCACATTCTAAGCAACCGCAATAGGAGATTAAATAAGTTCAAATCACTTTTGGGTAGTTTTAAAAGAAATGGTTTCCCATACTCCCATACTCCAAATGTAAAGGTGGCCTTGAAAAATAAGGCTACTATTGTGATGCCAGCCAAGGTGTGTTTTGTATATATTTAATATACATATAAAATTGAAATATGAAATTCATTTCAATTGCAGCAAATAAATTAATTTTAATTGCCTTAATAGAAGTACTTTCATTTTTATTTTTATGGATGTGTATAAATATTCTACTGCCCTAAATCTGAAACACACAGTATTTTAAATGCAATGAAGTATAAAATTACACCATCTTCTATATATTTCAGAAGAAAATTTATATACTGGCTTAAAATTCTTAGTAATACCACCTATTGTAATAACCCTAACACTCTATCAACACATAAATAATTGTTTAATCTCCTGCAAACATTATGCAAGGTAAATACTAAGCTTTTGAGGATTCAAATAATATTCAGACTATCTTTCAAAAAGTACCAAGTAAGCTTAGCAAAAACCATGGTTAATAATAAACCTTACCACATCATCAAAACTGAAAGCAAACACAATCCTCTACTGGGAAGTGTACTGGTAAGAAAACAGATGAGTAAAGGCTACATAACTCAGCTAAGACAGAAAAAGTGAGAAGGCCTTGCTCGGATAATGTTTAGTGAGATGTTAAAACATTGTTAAATCAGTATAGAAATAATAAGTTCCTACTGTGAAAAGTGTCAATAGTATGTAAGTGTCAATAATATGGGGAAGAGTGAGAATCTACTCTGGTTTATTATATTAATATGCTACTGAGAAAAATTACAGAATTTTGTCTTCTAGAGAAAATCTAGCCTATTATATCCTTAAAATTTTGTTTGCAAACTTAAAAACACTTTTAATCTTAGAAGTGCCATATGTTCAAAAAAGTAAAATATTACCTTAAGTCCCTCAATTATAACGTTTTTCAAGACAGTGTTTCTCTGTGTAGCCCTGGCTGTCCTGGAACTCACACTACACACCAGGCTGGCCTCAAACTCAGAGATCTACTTGCTTCTGCCTCTGAAGTGCTAGCATCGAAGGCATGTGCTACCACCATTCTGCTTCAAATATAACTTATAAGAAGTGCAAAATATAAGTTCCTCTGAAATTAGAAAGTTAGTTTCCCAAAATCATCTCTCTCAAGGTTGTATTAAATCCTGGGTATAACCACAACCAACCAACCAACCACCCAAAACAAACATAGGAGAGGTTTATACTCAAATCTTGGCTCTAGTCCTTCCAAGACTTTAGCAATGCATTGTATTCTTCTGAGTCCCAAGGAGTAAATTTACTTCTAGTTCTGGTGTCCTTAGTTACAAGGCAAGTGAAATAATTGTTTTGAAATTAAAATCTAAGAGAAGAATAGAGTCCATAAAAACCTTCTTCCATGTCTATATTTTGTTATGATGAATCTTATTTGCTTTTTAAAAAGAAGGCAGTAGCAAGGTTTCTAAAATGCTGAGTTACACAGAAATTTTGCTGTAAAAAAAATAAATAAAACTCCCTTATATTTCCACAAAATTACTTATTTAGATTTTAGAGATCTCCAAGAAACAGTACCTTTGTACAATTTACATTAAACTTCTGGCATTAACTCCTTTGTATCTGCCCGAAATTCCTTAGCTGTAATTCCTTCGAAAGAAAAATCTACTTCTCTCAACTCGCTATAAGGAAGAAGGTGCTTCATTCATTTCTATATTTCTGCCCCTGTGTGCTGGCACTGTGCTTGAACATATGCATTTATTCATTCACTCTGCAAATAGTTACTGAACACTCACTTTATGCTAATTAGTGTAAGAGGCAAGCTAAGACATAACAAATGAGAAGGCCTTGCCCAGATAACTTTTAGTGAGATAGTAAAATATTGTTAAATCAGTATAGAAATAATAAGTTCCTACTGTCAAAGTGTCAATAATATGGGGAAGAGTGGGAATCTACTCTAGTTTAGAAAAAGGTTCAGAGAAAGCCAGGCTTTGAAAGGATTGACCACATTCAGAAAGGGAAGATGAAACTGGACAGGTGGAGAGTTGGAATTTGTAAAATTGTCCCCAAATCAGGAAGAAACTTATATGAGAAAAAAAAGTGACAGCTGAGAATAAGTTTGGAGACATTCAGGAAATTGAGGGCAAATTAGTAGCATTAAACAGAATAAGAAGATAGTGACATCTGTAATGGTCAGTCTTTTTCTTACATAAGATAATCTAAGTTTGAACACAATATTAAAAACTATATTGAAAATACCTGGATTAATTATAAGCTGATCTGTTCCAGGTCATATGACCTTGGGAAAGTCACCTAACCAATCCATTCCTTTTTCATTCCCCTTAGCCACTCAATTATTCTATCAAGGCTACAAAAACAAATAATATATCGTCCCTGTTCTTAGAAACTCTTTAAGAGAGAGATGGCTCTGTAAGGAAAACCTCCAAAGTCCTGCAATGGATAGTGTCTGAGAGTTGATGCAAAGCTCTTTAAGGGAACAAATGTGGGCAAAGAGCTGAACATTACAGGCAAACACCCCACTCTGTGTGAGCTCTGGCTAGAGCCTGAAGGATGCTCAAATGGAGCAGGAACACTGTTCACCTCATCACTTCCACTGTAGTGACGATGTTGGGCCTCAGAGATAAAGGGTTGGAGTAGGACTAAATCAAAGACAAAACCTTTTTTGTTGTTAAAAAAGCCCTTCCATAACTACATAGCTGCACGCCACTTAAAACTTATTCCATACCTTTCCCAGCAAACAGCAAATGTCCACACTGTCATCTAGAAAATATATTCGCATTCTTGCTTTACCAGCACTGAATTACATATGGCTCAGTCAAATTAATGCACCCTTTTACTCCACTTCAAAACCAATTAACCCCAGATAATTTCCCTTCCTTTAGTGACTTTTCCCTTACTGTGAACTACTCTGCGTGTGGTGTTACATTATTCCTGATTTTTGCCTCATTTTATGGTACCACACCTCTCCATTTTCTTTAAAAGTCCCCTTCAAACAAGACCATTTTAACTGATTCTTCTGGTCCCAGAAATGCCTTTGCATTAAAAAAAATAATAATAAAAATATCAATCATGGCAAGCAAAGCACATTCAATATATAGTATATATACTTACAGTACATACTATTTATATTTTAATTTACATAGTAAGCCTGCATTTCTTTCCATTCAATACAGAAGTATCATTTTTATCATTAACATTAATAAGAATGAATTAAAACTCATCGATGATGCCAAGAAAAGAAAATATACAAGTGTATGTTTTACTGTCTACACATGGAGTGAAGAAAATAAGGGAAAAGTAAAAGTCTGACAAAAAAAAGGGTCACTTCTTGTAATGAACATGTTACAATATCTCCATGACTCTGCACCTAATTTTCACTTAATGAAAGCATTAATATCTATAAAGTAAGTTCTGTGAAAGTTTCACCCATAGTTTGTGAAATGGTTAAGAAAATAGAAAAGAAAAAGACTATCCTCTTAACGGCAAAATATTATTTATCCTTTAAAAATGGCGCGTGGAAAGTGAGTGTTATCATTCGGTAGACCGCAGAAAAAGGGGTCAATATCTAAGCTAAAGCGGTCCTTCCTGTTTTGACAGAACATTAGAGAGGATGCTTTGGCAAAGCTTTCACTCCACGTCAACAAACCAACTCTGCACCTCACAGCCGTTTCTGCCAAACAGGCACACTACTTTGCAACTTCTTCTATCAGCTTCCAGTACTACCACCCACCTCCCCACTCTTCCTTCCTAAGCAGACCACTCTGGTCAGAAACTGGACTTTCGGAGGACTAGACTCTGAAGATCTGTGTGACCTTGGGCACGTCATTAGTTTCTTCAGTCATCTCACTAGCATCCCAAAGTGAAAGCGCTTCGAGGGCACTTGAGAAGTATACATCCATCGGACGTATTGGGAGTCAAGAGGCACAAACCTTCCTAGTAAAGAATCACCTCCTCAGAGAGGAAACTGGAAGTGAGTCGGAACTGTCAACACTGTCCCTCTTCTTCCCTCAAAGGGCATAACCCCAGTCACACCGGGAGTCGACTCCCGGGCACCCACGCTCCCTCCAGGCCTAGCCCAGCTCTAGCCTCACCTGCCCGGGACCTCACCCCACCACATCCGCCCCCTCGGTCGGTGGAGACCCAGGAGGCCGACCTCACCCTTCCCCTCCACCCCAACCCACAGCGGACTTCCTGGAGGCGCCGGGCCGGGCTGGGCAGGCGGCATTTACAAACCCAGCTTTCCGCAGCTCGCGCAGAGACCTCGCTGACGCCCAGAGGGCCCCGCTCCCCACCCGTCCGCCCCGCCGGCCAGAGCCCAGCCTCAGCACCTCTGCCTCGGTCCCCGCCTGACCCCAGGCCGCTCTGGCTGCCCACGGAGCCGTGCGGACCCGAACCGAGAAACCTCGCCTTACCGGCAACTGAGGCACGGACTTCACTTCCCACCTTTGGAGCCCTCTTCAACTCCCGGATCAATTCACTCCGGCGACGCCGGAAGGACCCGAGAGGAACCAGGCGTTGTCCGGAATCCTGCCCAGCAGGAGTCGCGCAAGGCCCGATGGGCATTTGTAGTTCCGTCTTCCATTTCCGTTAGCACTTCCTGCAATAGTAAGACTCCATTTCCCAGAAGGCTGTGCGAGAACGCCTTAGGCAATAGGTGGGGACACTTCTAGCGAATCAGAAGAGAGTTCTCTGTCTTTGAGGGAGGGGAGGAGATGAAGAGAGAAAGCGCCCAGAAACGAGGAAAGGCGGGGCCGAGTCTCACATGCACCAATCAGAATGCGAAGCTAGCCCACAACGCCACGCCCACCGATGGGCGGTGCCCTCGGGTGGGTGTAAGGAAAAGGGCGGGGCCAGAGGTAGGAAGCGACAGGAGGCTGGGCTGAGTCCATGGGTGGGCGGGGAGGAAGCCTCTGGGGGACTAGACCGGTGGGCTCCGCCTACTCCGAAGCAACAGTACCCTCAGTCCCCAAGGACAACCCACTCCCGTGTCCCCTGGACCAGCCGCTGTGAGAGTTAAGGGGGACCTGGGGAAGGGCCATGTGCGATGCCAGAGGGGGGAATGTCCGAAACGAAGCGGTCAGAGCATCAGGAGCTAAGAGACCTCGGACACCGCTCTGCGCCTAGGCTGCGCAGACGGCAGAGGGAGGAGCCGCAGCCCGAGTTTCGGCCAATTAGAGGCGGGGAAGGCGGAGCTTGAGTCTCAGAAGAAGCCTCTGCTCAGCCTAGTCTGTAGTTTCCCTGGAGAGAGGCAAGAGCAGCATCCGAGCGGTCTCAGCCTGCCCAGCATCCTCTCCAGCATCCTGAGCGAGGATTGCCGGTGTGAAGGAGGTAAGCTTGGGAGCCACTTGCGGGCTACAGTACACCAAAGGGGGAGGAAGGCATCTGACAATAGGAGCGCCTGGGTACTGGAGGAAGGAGTGCTGTGTTGACTTAGGATCGCTGTGCAAACCTTTTCAGTACAATTAGGTACAATTACGGACTTTGATAGGGAGAAAAAAAAAAAGGTAACTCAGCCTGGGATATTAAGGGCGCGGTTAGGGATTTTGTTTTGAGTTGCACCATTAAAACTGGTCTGGGAGATCGCAAGATTGAAGAAAGCCCTGCTAATTGAGTACCAGGTGGACGGTGTCAAGCTAGATGCGTAGCTGGTAAAAAAGCAAAAATGGCATTGATAGAGAATCACTTTGGAACTGTTTCACTAAGAAAATAACTTTGTCCTCTTCAGTGCCTGCCGCTTGTGTTGGTTTATCAGAATGTCCTGCCACGGACCTGCTATCCAAGACAACCGGTTGTATTGAAGGGTCTTTGGATTGCAAAAGATATGGGTTAAAGAAACTAATAATAAGATAGGATGGGTTCGGGCTAAACCTATCCTAAGTATAACTTTTACCAGCATTAATGAGAAAATAAATGGAAACGGATGGGTATTTGGCTTTTCCTTCCTGCTGGCGCTGGAATATTGAAACAAAGACCTGGGTTTAGCCTACAACAGGAACATATGGTGTACTTCATCGCTGCTTCTTATTCTCTCATTTGTGTCCGGTAACGTTTGTTCGTGTTTTAAAAACAGGAGTACAAGGGAACTGTGTAGAGGAGCTTTCCTCTATTGTAGAGAGTATGTGTAAAACGATAACCTCTAGTATGTTATAATGGGTTCTCATTTTAGAGGTATATAGTATCACACAATAATAGTTCATTCTCATTGTGTGTATACTCTTTTGAATGCTAGTAATACATACTGGTGGAATTATATTGTAATACTTGTTATGTTAGGTAGTCAATCCTACCTCTGTGTACCTATGGTAGATTACAGCCTTTTGGGTTGGAAAAGTACTAAGATTCTACATGCTTAGTTCATTTTTTTCTTGTGAAATAGTGTCCCAGATTATATGCCTGTTAGTCATGTAGCATATTGCAGCATAGTCTGCTCTGAAATGGCTTTCTTGTGACAGTTGACTATTCCATGGGGTGCCAGAATACTTGAGATTGTTTAAAGAAGGGTCAATAAGATCCAGATATCACCTTCTATTTTCTTCTTTTGTCATACTATTCTGGTTTACTGTAGGAATTTGAATTTTGTTTTTGCAGTGCACACAAGATGCCTTCTAAAACTAAAGTGGCTCAAAGGTATTCTCTCCATTACTTAAGGTTCAGTCCTACGAAGTGCAGATACTGATGAGAGATGCCCACTACTAAATTAATTAAGTCCTTTTCTCCTACATTCTCACACATCAAAGAACTGGGTACACAGAGAAATCTTTAAAATCATAAATAAACAAAACCAAGAAATATCTAGGCTTAGATTAAGCAGATCATGTAAGTATGAGAAAAAGCTACAGAAGGCACTAAACTTATCAGTGACAGTAAGGATGGATGTTATCTTTGGTATACTACTAGAAACCTATTAATCGGCATAGCCATCTGGCTGATGTGATCTCCAAGCAATGCTTTTGGGAGAGAAAATGTGATCTGGCGGTTTCATAAAACTTGGAAAAGATCATCCTTGCCCTTGTTATGTGTGATGTAGGTGCATGGTCCTGAGTCAGTCTTAGATGCTCAGGCTCTGTGCTGATGCATTTGGAAACTGTTGTCTCTGGCTATTCCCTCCACAAAATGATAGTAGTTAATTATGTGACTGGCAATGAAGTTCTTTTAGAGACCTTATAAGAATGGCCTTTTGAAAGAATTTGATGGAAATCAGTCAATAACAAAGAAAAATAAATGGATAGAAAACAAATTACACGAAAACAGCTGAAATGAAGATGTTTTTTTAAAATCTCATCTAACTACATAAATAGTAGGCTCTGAGATGTCCTAAGACTACAGTCTCATTAAGAATGAATGAGATTTCAATTTTAAAATGCCTAATATTCCCCTGTTTGTGAGATCAGATCCATTTAGGAATGTCAGTGGACTGAGTTCTTGTGTTGTTTTGAGAATAAGAAGACTTGTGTTTCTACATGAGAGCAAATTGTTAGTATATCATACTTGGACAGTTACTTTCACCTTGAATTCTTTATTTAGTTTAATTGACATTTATATCAATTTCAAATAACCTGATGTTTTTTCTTGGTTAGTATTGGGAAAGCTCATTCAATTTATATAAAGTATGATATATGAAGAAAGGCAGATTATTTATCCTGCTGGTTTATCCAGGGGAAACTGCTCAGGGGCTGACTCCCTTTTAGCCAAAAGACTTGGTTAATTTCAAATGGCATTATCTTTTGGACCTCTCTTTAAATTTAAAATTCTGATTCTAAGTCTATGGAGTGAAAGTAAATTGACTGTAATGCATTTCTAGCAGGAGGTTTGGAGACTGTCATTGACACAACAGAGAAAGCACTTACAGATTCAAGATCAAATGGTTTGGGTGTGTACCGGAGACAGGGAAATAGATATTTATAAAAATGATTGAGAAACATACCCTAGACATCAGAGAAAAGATACTTAATATTTTGTGTTAAACTCATGTAATACAGCGTAAAGCCTTCCTTTTTCAACCACTAATTTCTACAGACCTATATTCAAAATGTGAACATGACATTTTTTGCACTTGTGAGTCACTGAAGTCATTAATATATTAAATTTTAAACAGTTATAGGTTATAAAGACAGAACAAATACATTTATTGTGCTTTTGGAGAAGAATTTTAAGGGAAGTGAGAACTAAAGTAATATTTATTCCCTTATTAAACAGACAAAATCAATTTAAACAACAACCAATTTATTTAGATTTATCAAAATTTTCTAAGGTTAAATACTGGTTTGGGAACCTGGAATAATTATTTATTCAAATAAGGATTTGTTTTGCTTTTTTATCTTTCCCACTAATATTTTCAGTATTTCATCCTTAAAATTTGGGTAGTTGTGGTATTATTTATGTGTTTATTTATTTTAGGTTATACAAATAATTGTTTTTCATAAATGTAGAACAGTATATTTTTATTGTCATGGTCAGCACTGGGATTCGACATTAGGCCCACATGCATGATAGACGAATACTCTACCACTATTAACTATTAACTGTGAAATATTAACTTGCTAGACTTGGAATTTAAAATCTTCTCAGTCTTTTGTTTGTTTTTGTTTCTTAAGATGTTACTAGTTACTTAGGCTGTTTAACTTCTCCTGGAGTTGAGTCTTTGGGCCCACACTCATACCTAGGATTCCATCATTGAAGGGAGAGCATTAGACTCTCCAGACCAGGTAGGTAGGCTTCGCTTTAATCTCATGTTGATCTTGAGCAGATTCTATCAAGGTCAGTGGACAGAAGATGCTCTGTGACTACTGGCTCAGTTACAAATGTTGCCCAGTACTGTAATCTATACAGTGAGTTATATGTATTTTCATAAATAAGACAGTTGATCCCACCAAATGGTTACTGTACAAGTTAGTTATTTTGAAAATGACTTTGCTCTGATTAACTATTCAGGAGCGGTTATTGGAACTAGATTTGATTCAGATTTTGTAGGCTGCAAGATTTTGTGTACAATTTGTAAATTCATTCCAGAGGAAGGGAGTTTAGTTGAGGAACATGGCTCTTCCAGGAGATGCTGCAAAGGTAGAAGAGGTTTCCCAGCCAGGGAAGCCTGTGGCTCACCTCCATTGGCCTTAAACCTCTGAGGAATAGCTTTGCTAACGTCTTCCCTTTAAAACCAAATTTCATTGTGTAAAGTCTGAATTTATTCTCCAGTTTCTCTAGTTATTCCGTCCCTCCCCCCCAAAAATAAGAAAGAGATTCACCCTCATAATTTAAACATTTGTAGAATCGTAGAATTGGGCCTTCGATACTTTTAACTTGGCATTTTACCAAAAAAATTACTCTGGTTTGTGTCAGAATTAATTTAGTAAGATTTTTACTTTTTATTATTAGACACTTGCTCATTAAATGCTCATTAATTATAAACTGTCATTTGATAATAAAATTAATAACAGCAGCTATTTAGCTGGCTTTTGTTTACTTATAGCCAATGCTTACTAACAAACTGATGGATATATATTAGCTTGGAAGTGATGACTATTCCTCCTTGTTCCTGTGACAATCACATGCTTAGCACTGTGATTTATATTGTTCACTGAATTCATAACTGTCTCAGTCATCCGACATTCAAGATCTTTAGGACTAATACTGAGTTTTATTGTATGTATGTATATATATATATATATATATATATATATATATATATATATATATATGTCAAGGGCTCTATACATAATTCATATTTAATAGTAATAATGTGATCAGGTTTTTGGCAAGGTATTGTATCATTTTACGAACAAGTTCAACTAGAAAATTCACTTTTCTTAAATGTCTGATTTAACATTGGATTCAGCCCACTGATTTGTCTACACTGTGTTCAGAATAATCATTGTTGTCCATTTTGGGGTTTCTAAATGAAGAGAGAAAATATTTTCAGTAACTTCAGCCTAACATAGTACATGCTTTTGTTCAGATTTTAATCATGGGGTGCCGTTTGAAGATATTCCACTCTTTGACTCTAGATTCTGCTGTTTTAAAGATGCCTTTAGCCAATTTTACCCCCCAATAAACGCATGTGTGTTTATGTCTATGTGTGTGTTTCTTTTTTTCTTACCTATGGAAATACTTACTGAAAATTAGATACATATAGTATGAGGCTTCATTGTGACTAAAATTTACTCTTTAAAATAGAACATTTGTTCAATTTTACCGAAATGGTCACATTAAGAAGGCCACAGTAAGACTAATTTAACCTGGATAACACATGTGTTTCTAACCTTGGAGTTGTCATGAAGCAGGGACAAGCTTTGAGACCTTGCTCAGATCTGGCCAGTACCATTTCATTTGGCTGAGGAAGCGTGTATGGTATGTTAACTCAGTACCATTTGAGCCCCCTTCAGGTTTAGCCTAGGAATGGGATCCTTAGCGCCCCCCTCTTGGCTTGTACTTAATGTGGCAAGGCAGACAGAGAATTGACTCTGGCTTAATAAGCTCAGTTTTAAAAGTGTACTTATTGTTTTTGTCAGATATCTCAACCCAGAGTTACCAGGCTAAGAGGTCAGTGAGCACCTCTTAGCTGTCTCCCAATTTTCTCTGAGCATCTTATTTTTCTCCAAGTGACCTTAGTTAAAAGCATAATAAATGATTGATATGTTTCTGTATTTCATTTCTTTTGTCATTTATTTTAAGATAGCATTTCATGTTCTCAATGCTGGCCTAGTACTCAGTGTGTGTCCAGAGATTACCTTAAACTCATGATCCTCCTGCCTCTATCTCCTGAGTGATGGATTTATAAGCATGGGCTAGCACACAGCTGTCCTTTGTTTGATAACTTAAACTTTGTTAGGTTATAGGTATTTTCACTCTGTTTGGATTGAAGAAATAATTGGTTTTATTTTATTTTCTCATCTCTTAGTAGGATGCTATTATGAAACATTATATGAGGTATTATGCTGTTATGAATTATAATATTTGCCACTCACTTGAATTAAGCTAGCTATTGAAGCATTTAATTATTGTCCTCCTCACAGAGCATTTGAAAATCTTTGAAGCAATGTATATGCCATATATTCAGCCTTCTGGCTAAGAAGCCTCTATTTATCTACATAGAATCTTTAATTGTTTACATATTTTAGCTGGCTTTATCTGTAAAGCAGTTTAAATCATATGGTAAGTCCTCTGCCATGTAATACCATACCAAAGTTGTATGAAATAGTCTTGCAGCTGCATAACAGCTTTGTATTTTTTAGTTCCAGGTAACTCAGACAACTTAAAAAACAGTGGTATTTTATACAAAAGGTGCATAAATGAAATCTGTCAGAAAGGGCATTTGGTTTAATTTCCTGTATTCATAGTTTCTGTGTGCCTATAAAGAACTAGAGCAACTGAGGTGGCTGTGCTACTAACCCTCGTGGCCTAGGTTGGGCCTCTGGGATTCACAGAGTAGAAGAGAGAACTGACTCCTGAAAGCTGCTCTCTGATCTGTCTATACACAGCACTCATGTATGTACACTTCACACACCCATCTACACATGTGCATACACACATAAGCATGCATATGTACAATATAATAATATAAAAGAGTTAATAAGAGCTACTGAGGCATAATTTTCTGAGACAGGTCTCACTAGCTCATGCTGCTCTGTAACTTGCTACATAGCCAGAGCTGACCTTGGGCAGCTCTTTCTCCTCCCCCTACCTCTCCTCTTTCCCATCCCCTTTCCCCTCCTGCTCCAGGTCCTGCTCCTGCTCCTGCTTCTCCTACTCTCCCTCCTGTTCCTTCTCCTCCTCCTCCTCCATCATCCCAGAGCTAGCACTATCTGCCTGTTCCATCTGGGAACATGTTCCACAAAAGATAAAAGCAGATGAGATGATTGAGAAATGGAGAAATATTTCTAAGCAACAGTCGCTGCCCACCTTTGACCCCAGTGGTCAGGCTCAGGAGGCAGACAAGTGGATCTCTGAGTTCAAGGCCAGCCTGGTCTACAGAATGAGTTCCAAGATATCCCGGGCTAAACAGAGAGACCCTGTCTCAAAAGAACCAAAAAACAAAATGTAAAAATAAATAAGTGAATACAGACATATTAACAACTTCAACAATTGGAATCTGTCATCTATGTAGCTGCCATTTGTCATCTGTGATACAGTTGGACTCAAGAGGGATGGATGTTGTGGGAAATATTTAAAAAATGAACCCACCAACTCTCAGTGGTCCAAGCCAAGCTCTCGCACTCCTGTCACTGCCAACAACTCTCTAGAGCCAGCCCCTGCACCAGGTGATCTTACTTCTCAGTCTCTTGGCCCACCAACTCACCAGCCCTGCAAGGCCATATGGCTCCCACCCGGCTATTTCTTAGACTGGACCCCCAAGTTCCTCTTGCTTACATGCAATGTCCCACACACCCCTGGTTTAGCCATTTCAACACCTAATTACCCAGTAGAATCAAGACACTTAATGCTTAATTAGCCAATCAGATTTATGTATAAATAATAGCACAATTTACAGGGTGCCAATACAATAATTTCAGAGCCAAATGATAATGATAGAGCTTCAATCCAATTATTCTAACCTCTTGATAACACCACGTCTGCCTCCATTCTGGTTCTCTCTCTCCTCCTAAGACCTCTCCATCTCAACTCATTGTTCTGCCTCTCTTCTCCTGTCTAATCGCAAACCTCCCACTACCCTAATGTGATTGGACAGAGAAAAATCCTGTAACAGATGGGATTCATGTCACCTTGAGCTCTTTTACTTAGACCCTTATTTTTTCAAGTGGATCAGTTGTTCTAGGGTTGGGGCATGTTGGATGTATTATTTAGAAGTAAAGTGCATTTAAATAACAACAAAACCATGTTTGGGGTAGGGAGATGATTTAGTGGGTAAAGGATTTACTGTGCAAGCTTGATGACTGGATTCTCTATCCCCAGCACCCACATCATGCTGAAACCTTTACAGATCTATAATATCAGGGCTCCTCCTATAAGATTGGAGGTAGAGGCCAAAGAATAACCACCAGGAGTTCACAGGCTAGTCCACTTGCAGTACAGTGCAAGGAACAAGAATAAAAAGCCATGGCTTAAACAATCCAAGATTAGGCATCTGTCCAATGACTTCCACACACTGGCACACAGGGCCTGTATGCCCCCAACCCTCCCGCCCCCCGTGGCACCACCACCATGCATATACAGTTAAAAGAAGGCAACTTAATGAATAGGCATGTAAGCCAAATATTTTTCCAGGCTTGGTGTATATGCCTTTAATACTGGGGAGGCAGATACAAGCAGATCTCTGTGATATGGAGGCCATCCTGGTTTACATATTAAGTTCCAGAACATCCAGAGCTGCATAGTGAAACTTTGTTTTCAAAACAAACAAACAAACAAACAAAAAACAACTGTATTCCCAATATATTACCCCAAGCAAATGTCTCAATTAGAAATGCTTTCAGCAGCTGGTTTTAGGCAAAATATTACAAAACATATATACATTGTCTTTGCTTGTTTGAAAAATAAGCAATCTAGAGGTGAGTAGACTGTGCTTTCTCTGTGGAGGCTCAACATTGACAAATTTCTTAAACTTTTGCCGTGAAGCAAAAAAAAAAAAAATCCTTTAGCCCATCTGGGCAGGCATCATTCATGCTCCAGTATAGGGATGAAAGAGTGAGGAATGAAGCTTTAAACCAAACAGGAAAAGCTTCCTAAAGGCCTCCAGCATAAATCCACTGTGCACTCAGTGGCCTACAGCCTGCTGGGGCTGCAGCCTCAAAGGAAGATGGGATGTCAGAGACTTCTAGTATATGAAGCAACGGGGCAGAGGTCAGAAAATGGCTTGTGGGTAACTAAGAAGTGTCAACCAGGCTGGTTATTAAAGCCATATTAACTTTAAATTTTATTGTGATTCTTAGAAATTTGGTGCTTTTTACCCACCTCTACTTGGTGCCTTAGCAGAGTTTAACCTTCCACACCAACTCTTCATCTGGATAGTTAGCAAATTGCAAGTCCCTGGGCAAAGTAGGAATTCAGAGGCTGATGTTGGGGCTGGAGAGATGGCTCAGAGGTTAAGAGCACCGACTGCTCTTCCAGAGGTCCTGAGTTCAATTCCCAGCAA
>LR749621.1:2548445-2559931 GCA_902729485.2 Mus minutoides | reverse complement strand
GCCATCAGTGGGAAGAGAGGCCCCTTGGTTATGCAGACTTTATATGCCCCAATACAGGGGAACGCCGGGGCCAGGGGGTGGGAGCGGGTGGGTAGGGTAGCAGGGCCGGGAGGGGGGAGGATATAGGGAACTTTCTGGATAACACTTGAAATGTAAATGAAGAAAATATCTAATAAAAGTTGAAAAAAAAAAAAGAATTCATTTTCACCTGACATGTAAAATATAAAAACATCTGCAGTGTTTCCCACAGTCTTTATAAGGTACCCTTACATAGGAAGTGAATATATCATATGCAGTCACATGTCGGGACACAGTTCCCACCTCTACTAAACTAACCTTGACTTCTATTCTACAAGTTGCTTTCCACAAAAGGCTGCAAATCTAAGAACCTCTGTACCCTGTGTTTGTGGTCCCTCTGTGGGATGGCAATGGGTACCTTTGCGTCTTGACTTCATATTATTCTTAAGCACATCCCAAGTCTGACTGTTGACAGTGGGTCAATCTGTCTGATGCTGCTTCAAACTGTAACTGTCCTCACACAGGGTCAGGAGGGCAGCTGTACGGCTGTGCAATGCCGTTTAACAAAAACGCCTTCCATTCGGCCACCCAAGCCAGCCAAGCACAGGAAGAAAGCTCTACACCTGGGTCACAGGGATTTATATGTGTTAGCTTATCTTCGTTACAATAAAGTTTGAATGTGAGTTATATTGTTCCTATTCTCCCTCTAGGAATGGAAATGCCAGGGAAACTAAACATTATGCCCGAACCGCATAGTCAGAAGTTGGTGAGAATGTGTGTCCAGGATTGTACAACACAGGCATTTCCCATCATGCCCTACAAATCCTCATTCTCATGTTTTGGCAGGACACCCTAACGGCTCATAATAGAATTTGTGGAACTTGACTGGTTTCTGACTCTTTGATTTGCTACTTTCTAAATTATCACCTGCTTAGCACCTTTGTATGTTAGTTCCATGATAGTAGAACACAGTTAATGTAAATATATAATGCAAAATTGATATAAGGATAACACATTGTTATAGAGAAAAATTAGAGAAATAACAGAGAAATAATTAGGCTATACAAATATAACGTGTAAATATTATATTTGTATAGTATAGAAGGTGATGTCAAATTAGCAGCAAAGGCCCACACTGGAAATGTAACAATGTGAATGAAGAAGGGCAACAACACACTTGTCCAGCTGCCCCGTTTAGACTCTAACAACCCTCATCTGTTGCTCCATTAGAGCACCCAGGGGAATGAGGATGTCAGGATATTCTGCTCCTGTTGGATGTGGCAGAGTGCTATAGAATCAAGAGTAAATTATAAGCTTTCCTGAAGCCCAGGAAAGGCTGGAATCAACAAGAAGGCAGACCAGAGATTCTGCTTTAAAATGTTGCTAAAAACTGTACCAACTGGGCTGGAGATATGGCTCGGTGGTTAAGAGCACTGACTGCTCTTCCAGAGGACCTGAGTTCAATTCCTAGCACACAACCATCTCTAATGGGATCCGATGCACTCTTCTGCTTTGTGTTTGAAGACAACTATGGTGTACTCACATAAGTAAAAGTAAATAAATCTTAAAAAAAAAAAAAAGACTTTCCTGACCATATTTGAATTTGACACCATGTTCTTGTCCAGTGATTGACTTGATCATTGTTTTGACTTGGCCTTATTTTAGATGCAACTGTCTTCCTACTGGCCCCTAGCTCTTCCAGAGTGCTTGTTTGGTGAGAAGCAAATGCCTTTTAACTTGGGAACATTAATAGAGTCTTGAAAGGTGAGCACACACATTCAATTTTACATGCCTGTGTCCATGCCGGTTTAGCTGTATGCACACACGCAGGTGGCTATGCGTGTGGAGGTCAAAGGTTAGTCCCTCCTCTTCAGGGGCCATCCATCTTGCTTAGAACTGAAATCATTTCTCCCCCATTGGCCTGGAACTCCCAGAGTGGACTAGGGTGTCTGGCTAGCAAGCCCCTGGGGATCCTCGGGTCCCTGCCTCTCCAGTGATAAGATTACAAACTCCCACTACCACACCCAGTTCTTTTCTTGTTTGCATTCTTTAAAGTGTGGATTCTAGAGTCAAGTTCAGGTCCTCACCCATGAATGGCAAGAGCTTTACCCACAGAGCCATCTCCCCAGCTTTCATTTTTAAAGTTAAATATGGTAAGTGTGAATAAAAACAACAAAATTATATGGCGTTACATATGGGACCTGTCTAACATCTAGGCCTTACATTTTTTTTTTCACTATTTCCTCAAGATCTACAACCTAATAAAGTTTACAGGATGTTTGACAGCATTTTAAATATACATTAGTCTTCTTGATTTGAATTGCAACATCTTGATTTAGCATTCAAACTCTTCGCTGCCTCATGCCTCAGAGGATGATATTCTGCCCTAATAGCAGACTTGGTGATAGGTTTCAACTGTGCTCCATGTCTCTGTGGCATGATCAAAGGCTGAGATGCCATCGGAAACTTCTAGTAGGATTTCTTCTGGCCCCCGTAGAGCCTGGGTGCGAACACAGAATAAAGTTTATGAGTCCTCGATGATTCGTTGTGAAAGAGCTGTGTCATACAAAGAAAAGAGATGAGAGTCAGGAAAGACTGAGTCATTAGAATGGAGACGAATCTCCTTACACCTTCCCTCCAACAGCTGGTGCACAAGAAGTGAGAGGAGCCCAGGCTGTCAGCTGCAATCCGAATAAGCAGCCTCATTCTTAGAGTACCAGGAACCTGAATGTCTACTCACAATACAAAGCAAGTAGAAGGAAACCACATTGTTATGATGACTTATGCAAATGTTTAATAATAGCTAGTAGTCACTCCTTTCTATCTCTGCAACAGAAAATAAACTCAGTAAGTGTCAGGACTGTAATAGGGTATATGTTGCTTGTGCACTAAAGATATCAACTAGTATGACTTTAATTCAAGTATATGCAATTGATAGTAAGCCCTCCTTCTCCTGGTGCTAACACTTCAGAAGATCCAAAAGCACAGCTTTTGCTTTGCTTTGCTTTGCTTTGCTTTGCGATGGGGTCTTGCTGGGTGGCCTTGAACTTACTGTCTTCCTACCTCCAATTCCTAAGTGCTGGGATGACAAGTCATGCGCCAAGATGATTGGCTTGTGAGACAATTTGCAGCAGTGCTATTTCATTGGTCATAACTAATCCCTGTGGCAGGGAAGGTGGGGACAGTATTATTGTCCTCATTTTTAGGGCTTAACAACAGAAACACTTCAAAATAATTTGCCTACAGTTAGAGCTAGTAAATTATAGGGCTGGGACCCAAGATCTCGGAATTTTGGCTGTGGCAAAATATACAGGAAATATAGTACAGTCTTGAAAGGAGGCAGATAATAAATAGCATGTAGTTGCCCTAAGGACGAGAAAAGACAACATAACCCTCATGACAGAAGATAAAAAAGGTCCTTTGATTCCTTTTCTTGGTGATAAAGAAAATCTTTCCCTAAACAGCTGAAATTTAAACTAGTCTCTTGGGTGTTTGTAAAACATACAGAAGCCAGTGAGAAAAGGCCTGGTCCCCATTTGTGGCCCTTGTAGATAAGATTAGCAGTCATACATCTGCTTGGGGGTCATAAGATACTAACTATCGTGGGGTGGGTGGGGAAAGAATATCTCACCATGCACAGTAACAGGTGCCAGAAGACAAAGCAGATAATAAAAATGATAGAGATCTTTGTGTCCAGCAAGATATTTGACTGTGTGGGCTCAGGGGGCCCATTGAGAACCACGCACAGTTGGGGTAAAGGTAAAAAACTAAAAAAGAAAGAAGACTGTTTGGTACATGGCAGCCAGTGTGTGTTAAATGCAAGAAACATGTCTTCCCGGGGATCCGAGCTATGATGAGTACGAGAGCAGAGCTCTTTACTAAGTAGGAAGACACATTCCTAGAACTGTGTATTTGGGAGGACACACGAATGAAGCTTCTGCTCTTCATAAAGGCACATCCTTTTTACTAAAAGCACACTATTTATCAAGGCAGAGGAATGATTGAGCTGTGTTCACTTAACATCCTTTTCAAATAATTTTACTAGCTTGAAGAAATGCTTGTACATATTTGGAGACAATAAAGGTTGGCAGGTGACAGTGGTTAGGAAGCTTATAGGAACAAGGTCCGATGTTCTCTGAATAGAACTGTAGTTTGTAGACTCCTCTACAAGGGCTGAAGAGATGTCTCTGTGGTTAAGAGCACTGGCTGCTCTTCTAGATGACCTGGGTTCAATTCCCAGTATCCGCATGTTAGTTCATAAGTATCAGCTCCAGGGGATCCAACACCCCCATATAGACATATATGCATATATGCAGGTAAAACACCAATGTGCATAAAATAAAAATAAATAAATCATTTATTAAAAAAAATAAATCCTTTATGAGGTATGTGAGGCCTTTGCATCTCTCATCCCATTGTTCTGGGGAGCCCTACTGTAATTATCAACAATCAAGGATTTGGCAGTGTAGGTGGAAGCAGGGCTCCAAGAAGAGTAAGATTGGGTAAGTAAGACCCCAACCTAGGTTTCCTGAAAAGGTAGCATTCTGGCAGAGGGATTTCTCATCTCTAAATAACATAGACAACACAGGAAAAGGACCTGCTTCCAAGTGTCCTCACAGGAAAGAAAATGAATACCCTGGCATGGGGCACACTTGAAGTCCCAGTACTTGATAGGCAAAGCCAGAAGAACATAGAAAGAAAGAAAGAAAGAAAGAAAGAAAGAAAGAAAGAAAGAAAGAAAGAAAGAAAGAAAATGTAAAAGTAATAGAAATGACCATAATAGAAAAAAATACTATTATCTTCAATGCTCAAATAGAAACATAGAAATTAGGAACTTATGTGAGATAAAATAATAGATTTTTTTAAAGATACAGACAAGATGTTCTCAAAAGTCACATAAACTTGTTTTCAGTCTATTATGTGTCAACAGAATCCAAAAATTGTCTATAAGACCATGAAGAGAAACTTCCTGAGGTTAAAAATAAAATATTAAAATGGGTGACAAAATGCCTTAAATCTGAAGTTTTATACTGAGTTCTTCATATTATTTAGAAACGGAACACTTCTTTCATCCGAGAGCATAAAATGCCTTGCATGGCATCTCTTCCTCAGAAACATATTGTTCTTCAGCGTTTGCCTCAGTGCAGGGCTGTCATTATCTTCCAGCTTAGTCATTCAGTTCAAGATTGTCCATATAAATGAATGTTTAACCTGTACAGCCCTACAGAAAACAGTGTGTCTCTTTCTAATGGGTGAATCACAACATAATAGAACCCTTCCTTTCAAGGAGCTCAACACCTTAGCGCACTTTCAAACGGCTTAGTAAGCACTGAAGAGCTCAGTTAAAAACCCTTTGACAAAGTTCTTCCATAGGCTGTTCTATTCCAGAGGGCCTCCACCTTGGTAGCAGATCCTTGTCTCCTGTGAAGCTTTGTAAGACACACATTGAGTCAGGGTATCTGAAGTGCAGCCTGGCCCGCACTGTCTAAGAGCTCCACAACTGATTCTCAGGCATAGCCCTGCCTGAGAGTTCAGAAACAGGCAATGTATCAAATGCAGTGTGGCAGGTTTTCCTTGAAAGGAATCGGTGAGGATATTACTCTGCAAAACTTTTCAAAAGCGCTCCTTGATAAGCAGAAACTGCTTGCTAAAAAGAGTGGCACTAATTTGACTGTTCCCTGAAGTTGCTGTGGCTACACAACCAGGGCAGCTCCAGGCTATACCACTTGAGCAGTAGTGACAAATTCCTAGCATATTTCCAGCGCAAACTGACCTGACCTTTGAATCTAAATCTCTCCAACTCCCTCCTAAAGTTTAACTGTAAATGTTCACTTCGGTTCTACTTGCCAGTTTGCCCTGTATTATTAGTCAGCAGGTGTGGTTTAAACATTTATAGGTAGAAAAGTTCAAATGTGATTCAAGTTTTGTTGTGATCAAATGCTAACTGCCTTGTTTGTGCTAAGTCTCTTGACTCCTATCAACCTCAGAGAATAATCATTGTCAATGAATCTTGGGGGGTTGGGGCCTTTAGGAATTAACAATGGAGCTTATATAGTTTTATAAATATAAAGAATATTTACTGAGACTGCAGTCCACTGTGTATATGCTGGGAATATATAATCATCCCCTTAATTTACTTACATTCTAATAGAAAGTCTTTATTCATCTAGTTTATTGTATGGATGAAAAGATGCTGCCTTAATTGAGGTTACTACTATTGTGATTAAAAACACCAAAACCAAGGCATTTATTTCAATCACAGTTACATATAACAGTTCATTAAAGGCAGTGAAGATAGGAATTCAAGTAGAACAGACACCTGGAGGCAGGAGCTGATGCACAGGCTATGGACAGGTGCTGCTTACTGGCTTGCTCACCAGAGCTTGCTCAGCCTGCCTTCCCATAGAACTCAAGGACCACCAGTCCAGGAAGAATATCACCCACAATGAGTGTGGCCCTCTCCCATCAATTAATAATTAAGATAATGTCTTATAGGCCTGTCCACAGCCTGATCTTACAGAGACATTTTCTCAATTGCGGCTTCCTCTTCTCTGCTGACTCTAGCTTGTATTAAGTTGACATAAAACTAGCCAGTACAGGTATCACTGTCTACACGAAGGAACAATTTACAAACTAAGACTTCTATCATTTGGTGTCATGTTAGAGGTGATTACAAAGTACCATAGAATCACAGGGGAACACAGATCTTTATAGGAAGAGTCACAAGAGGCCTTACATTACACAGAAAATGACATCTATATAGAAATCTCGGGGCTTGGGGGTTGGGGGGGTGAATGTAGCACATTCAAGAATGGGTGAGAACTACATGGAATTCTTCGCCCATGAGATGGTCTGTTTAATTCCACCCTGGTCATCATTTCTGATATTTTCAACAGTGCTGTAGATATTGTCCCAGTTTCTTGGCTTCTAAGCTCTTTATTTCCAACAGTTTTTTCACTTACCCCAGGCTCTGGCTTCCACCATTTTATCCTTATCATGACAATGTCTGTGCAATGTCTCTTAGAAGCTCCAAAGTTCCCATTTCAGGCATTCTGAGGACAGAGCCCCACCCCACTCCTAGTACAATCCGCTCATCTTAGAAACCTTACTTCAGAAGTCCTTTCGTCCAGTTAGGACCTCTAGTCAACGAGCCATCTCATCTGGTCTGCATCACTCATCTCTTTGACATGTATTCCCAGCCCCATACCCTGTTTCTTCCTCCCTAGGCCAAAGTCCTGGCGAGGCTCAATCCTCCTATCTATTACAGGCCCAAACACTAACAGTCAAATACAATGGAAGAACAACACTGGTAATGTTATCTATCTAATTCTGCTGATCTCAGGGTCAGGGATTGGGGGTGGGAGTGGGGGGTGGAAATTACTTTCTCCATCCTTCTGCAGTTGATGTTCCCTTTGCCTAGGATTCTTTCACCCAGATAGTCACATGGCAAGCTACTCTGATTTACTCAAGCATTGGTTTATATGTCAACTTCTTAAAGAGACATTCTCAGACCATCCTGTCTGAGAGTGTCACCTACCCCTACCTGGCTCCCCTAGCTCTGTGTCCCTTTACTCTGCTTTACTTTTCCTCATAGGACCAGAAAACATCTTTATTATTGCCACTAAAACACACGAGGACAGTAAGGACAACTGTCATGCTCATCACTATGTGTCTCTGCGTGTGCCACATGATGAGGGATGTGGTGAACTGTTAACTAACTGGGTCAAGATTTAGTGCCCCGATATTCAGTTGAACATTATTCTGGTTGTCTGAGATATTTCTAGATTTACCCTTTCAATCAGTAGTATGGGTGGTTGCCCTTTCCAATATGGTTGGACTTTATCCAACCTCCTAAAGTCTTGAATGGACAAAAAGGCAGAATGAGGAAGAATTTGTTCCCTCTGACTGATTCCAAACTGGGACATAGCTTCTCTTGCCTTTGGTATTAGGAATAGACTAAAGCACTATTGGCTTTCTTGGGTACCCAGTTTACTAACTGTAGATATTAGATCTTCCAAGCCTCCACAACAATATGTTACAGTTCTTTACAGTAAATCTGGAAACACGTGTGGTAGATAGATCATTGTGCATAGAACATGACTTGCTTTCAAATGACAATATGAAATGCTAGTAAAGGGTAGCAATGTGCCTTTACTCTCCTACCTCAGAGGTGTGTCAGTTCTCTAGCACTACATCATAACTTATTGCAAAAGGTTACTTTCTTACTCGGAGGCCATTATGAACCCTGGCTCTCTTGCAGTCTTCCTACCAACGGGGAGCTACTCCATCCAGCTCAAAAGCATTTGGGTTAAGTTTTTTTCACTTCCACAAGCTATCACAGTTGTTCATAATAAGGAAGTACTCTAGACATATTGCTAGGGCAGTTGTATGTTCCATAAGGATCTGGAATCTTCTACTTCAGTGAAATTGTGGGACTATAGTAGTATGAGATATATCAGTATCAAGTACCTCCCCCTGATGCTTTTAATTAAATTATTCTTCTCTTAAAAGATCTGCTTAACTTTTATTTATGTTTATGTGTGTATCTTACATGTGTACAGGTACTCGCATAAACTAGGAGAGGATGTCAGATACCCTGGAGCTGGAGTAACAGACAGTTATAAACAACTGGATATGATTGCTGGAAAATGAATCCTGGTCCCCTGGGGCTACTCTTAACCTCTGGATCATCTATCTATCCCCCCAAAATACCCATTTTAAGATTAAGAATAAATGGTTGTATCTGACTCCTCTAACCCTAACTCTAACGCTTACCCTGGCTGGCACAGCACCTTTTAAGTCTATTTAAATTTTGGAAGTAATCTGGCAACAAGGACACATGTTCCACTATGTTCATAGCAGCCTTATTCATAATAGCCAGAAACTGGAAAGAACCCAGATGTCCCTCAACAGAGGAATGGATACAAAAAATTTGGTATATCTATACAATGGAGTACTACTCAGCTATTAAAAACAATAAATATATGAAATTCCTAGGCAAATGGATGGATCTGGAGGCCNGTGGAAGCTCACGGTCAGCTATTAGATGGAACACAGGGTTCCCAAGGAAGAAGGAGCTAGAGAAAGTACCCAAGGAGCTGAAGGGGTCTTCAACCCTATAGGTGGAAGAATAACCATGAACTAACTAGTACCCCCTGGGCTCGTGTCTCTAGCTGCATATATAGAAGAGGATGGCCTAGTTGGCCATCAGTGGGAAGAGGCCCCTTGGTTATGCAGACTTTATATGCCCCAATACAGGGGAACGCCGGGGCCAAGGGGTGGGAGCGGGTGGGTAGGGGAGCAGGGCCTGGAGGGGGGAGGATATAGGGAACTTTCTGGATAACACTTGAAATGTAAATGAAGAAAATATCTAATAAAAGTTGAAAAAAAATAAATTTTGGAAGTAACATATTTCTCCTCTAGTGTGTTTTTCAACCCATATACCCAAACAAACAAACAAACAAACAAAATCTTGTTAGTGTCCAGTAGAGTCCAGAGCAAGAGAAGGGTTTACTATAGGTCCAGGCTGCTGTCCACACTATTCTGCAGCCGTGTCAATGTGACAATAACAGATAACCATCATACTTAGTATTAATGATAGATGAGTGAGCGGCTGCTTAAAGCCCTTGATGGGGCATTGCAGATGAACTTCAGTGCAAGCTCTTAGGGTGCTGGAGAAAAGCACTCTCATCTTTCTCAGGTAATGATCTCCTTTTGAGAAACAGTGCTAGGCTTCTTTATAACCACAGGCCGGCATGTAACCAGGCAATCTAATCTACCCATCAATTACTGAGTGTTATCTCATCCACGAGCCATAAAGCAGGCATGAACAGCATTCAAAGCACAGGTAAGTAACCTGGAAAAATGTTTCAAATGTCCACAGCTTCCATGACATTGCTTTTTTTTTCTTTCCATGTCTGCATTTATGGTCCCTTGGGAAGTTCACTCTGATCACCTGACAGGCAAAGATACAGATGACGTAAAGTTCTAGACAGTATATTTCCTACAATCCTAAGGAAGCTGTATGGATACAATCAGTGATAAAACCTTGACATGCCTTTCAGGCCTGGAAAAGCATTTTCCGGAAGGTTGTATATGGTCTGATCAGCATCTTACACATGGTGCTATCAATTATACAGCTTGCAGCATTGGGACTACAGGGAGAAAGGTGTGGCCATGGAGTGGGGCCCTTCTATTATCCCTCATCAACTCCTTTCAACATTGCTGCTCCCTGTCCCTACAGTCTTATGCTTTGCTCTCCTAGAGGTTTATACACAAAAAGAAAAAAGAAAAAAGAAAAAAGAAAAAAGAAAAAAGAAAAAAGAAAAAAGAAAAAAGAAAAAAGAAAAGAAATCTGACATTAGAAGACCCAGCAACGATCTCCTTGGACTGGAAGTTAAAACTGCCATCTGGCCACTTGGGACTCCTCATGCTTCTGAGTCCATAGGCAAAAAAGAAAGATGTCCCTGTCAGGGGTGATTGATCCTGACAGTGCGGTGAATTTAGGCTGTTTCTCCATAATGAAGAGAAGGATGGCCATACAAGTAACTTCAAAGCACCACTTAGTATTATTATGCTTTGCAATTTAGACCAAAGGAAAAATAAAAACAAAAACACAGACCCAGCCAGGCAGAACCATGAAGAACCAAGAGTGACTCAGATATTATCTACCCTGTGGCTCACAGGCCATGGATAACTATGAATGTAACCCAGTGCAAAATTATAAACTTACTTAAAAGAATGAAGATTTTGTGTTTTGTTATTGTTGTTGTTGTTGTTGCTGTTTTACCATTTTTAAACATTTGATTGTCAATGAGGCTGATAATGCTATGTTGTGATGTCAAAAGGTGGACACACCTGATACCACACCCTTCAAGAATGAGGGGGTTAGGTCTCTCTACCCAGTGAAGAACCAGGCCAACTCAAGTGCTTCCTGAAGTCAAAGGAAATACAGAATGATTAATAAGTGACCAGAAGCTAAAACCATGTAACTAGCTATAGAAAGGCTACAGTTGTTATAAACATTTTCTCCTCGTTTGGCTTCGAATGTGCTTGTGTATGCGTCTATTTGAAATACATATGTACCTGTAAGCATATGCTTATATGTTTATTTACATACTTAACCAGCAGCCTTATTTTCTTTTCTCTGTTGCTCACTTAGGTAGCATCGTGTGCAGTGACTCTACAGCAAGTGTTTAAGTGTTGATCCTTTTTGTGTTGTAGTGTCTAAAAGTTAGAAGATATCAAGAACAAAAGTAGATATTTCACTTCCAAAATTGTATTTGCCCTTTTAGGAAAAGGGTTAGGGCACTTCTCCTTGTACACAGCATAATTTCATGGTGTCAGTTGGAGTTCATACTATGGACTCTATCTGGAAAACACATATGCTCTAAGGAGATTCATAGGGTGTCAGGTTGACATTTAATGTGGAATGGACTTGCTATACATGTCAATCTGACTGGGTCATA